>VDFB02267088.1:0-299609 GCA_007258455.2 Sequoia sempervirens | reverse complement strand
TGGTTCCCTTCCATACAAATTCTTAGTGTTTTTGTTTGGAATAAGTTGACAATTGTTTTATTGCTACCTTCTTCTCATTCAGTGGCATCTCTATGAACAACATTGAATATTCTCTCTCTCTCTCTCTCTCTCTATATATATATATATATATGAGCATGATCTTGATTAATTGACATTGAGTCAAATAATATCTAGAAATTGTCATCCACCTTTCCCAATTCCTTCATAGACATTAATATCTCTATCCATTAAAATAATAGTAACATGATATGACTACAACCCTTTTAAATAATCTCCATTACAACCTCAATAATTGGACCTAACAATGAAAATATGAAATAATCTACTAGTAACATGATAATTCTTCTTCAAAGCTATATCAGGGTCGTTGATCTCCATAAGAGTCAAACTTGGTGTAATTATGTGTCAATGCATTACTAAACAAAAAAATAAATTAGATCAACCTCATCAAAGAGAGGTAAAATATACCTATTGGTAGGGTGCAAGACATAGAATAAAACCTACCACAATCTATAACAAGGTAAGTGCAGAGCATCTGGATGACAAGGGAGATAGGTTAATGGGTGCCCTATAAGTATTACATATTTATAAGAGACTAGGTAATGATATATGCATCTGGCCAACAAGGGAGATAGGTTGGTATGTGCAAGATCATCATGGTAAAAATAGGCCCTTAAGTGGCAAAAAATTTCGAAAAATCAGAGTTATGAAACTTGATGTAAAAATTTGAATAAGTTATCTATATTATTTGAAAATATGTAAGAATAATCCTTATCCGTTCTCTTGGTTTATAAAATTACTAGGTTCATTTTAAAAATCTATTTGGTAATTTAGAATTCTATTAATAGTGCACTTAATTTGGAAAATAAGAAGTAGGTGTTTGTCTGACCACCCTAACCACAATAATATGATACTATTTTTTTATAATATTTTATATATAAGTAGCGGACTCATGTCCCGATGTGATGCATATTTTTTTGTAAGTTTGTTTTGTAAGTAAATAATTAATTATGAATTTTTTATTACAACTTTTAAAAAATATAAAAACTCGTATGTCTAACCACCTTAACTTGGTTAAAACTTCATGATTTTTTTTTTTTTTTAATCTTATAGCATGTGAAGCATAGAATGTGATGTATGTTTTAGATTCAAAAAATGTGATACTATTTGAAAGTTATAGATGTTTTCAATTAGTCTATCAATCAGAACTTTAGTCGTAATTTGAATAGAAAATGAATAATAATTATTTATTAAATTCTAAATAAATCATATAATTTATATTGGTGAAAATTTGAGAATCTCTTTTAAAAACCCTTTTCATTTTATAAATTTTGTGTAAAAAATAGCCATCATCCATATACCCTACACATACACATCATATCGCCACTTTTTGGCCCATCATGATCCTGCACAGACCCAGGTTAAGGGGTTTGCTAGAAGTGTCACATCTTTATAAGTGACTAGGCAATGATTTATGTATGTAATAATGACATAGTAGGAGAATAGAGAATATAGGTGATAAATCATAGATCAAAGATATATGATAAGAAAGGACAGTAATGTAAAGAAGAGACTAAGACTTGTTGATGTAATGATTATCTATGAATATAATCAAGTACACAACACTAGTCTCCATAGTAAAGGATAACCATAATGAGATATTGGAAAATATGCTCAATATATGTAATAACAAAAAATACATAAATATACCTAGATGTATCATATGAATATCAATCAATGTCATAAACTTAAGAATAAAAGAAGCAAATGTGTCTAGGAGAATAGGAATGGTGTTTATAATGAAAGGTTTAAGAATGGGGAGGGTGGGTAATTAGGGATAAAGAAACATTACAAATGAAGATCCAAATCTTAATCAATTGAATAGTAGTGAGGTATAAATAAGGGTAGATCTAACCACAATTAGATCTAAAATGAAAGATACACAATCGATAGAATCATTCCTAAAAACCTAATGAAGAAGCAAAAAAATCTAAGGGGCTGTAAGAAGGTTAGGCTCACAAATTTATGTAAATGAAATAAATGCTTGAACACAATAATTTACTCAATGAAAATAATTAAAAAATAATGAAATTCTACTATTTAGAATTGGGGTTGATAACTGATATTGTAATAACTAGTGTAATTAATATGAAAATAAAATAGAAGAATCCAACAATGAAATCATTGTGACATATATTAGAAATCAAGTTTCCATGGTACCATAGAAGTAGGCTTTATTAAAAACATATTAGAACTCAAAAAATGACTAGAATATATGCTTTAGTTTAGATTTCCAGCTACAAAATTGATTTTGGTGTGTGGAGTAGAACTTTACTTGCTTGAAATATGATAATTGTAGGTTCATTGTCTTGGATTGTTGTTCATGTGTTTGAAGTGGGGTGGTGTCAAGTGATAGCATTTGAGAAGTTGTTAGACATGGTTTCTTCTCCTTTTGTCACGTCCATGTTTAGACTAATTTAACAATGATTGAACACTAATTTTCTTCGATGTTTCTAAGCAAATGATGTGATGTGGATGGTCTAGTTATGATCTCTATGGATCTATCATAAATGCTACTTGATGATTCAAATGAATTAGGGTTAGGCCTTAAATACAATATCTCTACCATATAGTTTGAAATAATTTGTATTTTAATTCACTCATTACAACTAGTAAGAAATAGAGACATGGCCTAATTTAAAATTCAAAAGTTAAAAGTTTGAAATTCAGACGTGTAATATGAAATTGATCCAAGTCAAATTTACATTTCAAATATAAACTAAGTTAATGAATAGGAGAGATAACTTAATTTCAACCCTCATAATATATAAAGCTAATAAGTCGACAATGAAAGACAATGATTAAGAGAAAACAATAGACTACATTTAAAAAGAAACAACACATTTGAACCATCTAATTTAGGAAGAAAACAAGAACATTAATGAACCATCTAGAGCACCAAAATGTTGAACTTAAATCCCATTAATTCTATTGTCAAAACCCTTTATCCACTAAATTAACAAACGACCCAACCCACCCATCGTTTACTTCTCGGCAAAAAGATACCTTTAGCACTAAATGCGTTGACACGTGGAAAATAAATGCATGTCCGCAACTTCAATATCCAAAATCAGTTCTATTCAGCAATAACAAAAAAAATTAATTTAATTTTTTTTAAAAAATTACTGAGAAGATGATACCTTCTCTGAACGTCTGGTCTAGTTAAAAAACTCTGGCTCAGCTGTTGACGAAGCAAAGCAACTGTCAAGCGCTATTTTGTAATTTCTGTGTTAATTTTGTAAATTCTATATACTGCTGAGACCTCGCCAAAAATTCCTTTCAGTTGCCATTCATGGGATTGATGTCGATGGTCACCGTGTATGTGGCTTTATTCCTGGTTTTGGCAGGCCAATCCATGGCAGATAATACCACAAATCCCCTCTACGGCTGTAGCCCTATCGACCGCCTAAACGCTACCCTTTTCGGCACAAATCTTGGCACAGTTTTGGAATCACTCAGCAAGAACATCTCAACTTCTCGTTTCGGAACAGATATTGAAGGGGATTCCGGCAATCAAGTGTATGGCCTTGCGCAGTGCAGAGCTGATTTCTCTCTGTCTCTCTGTGCCCAATGTTTTCAAGAGGCGCGGAACCAACTCGCCCAGTTATGTCCCACACAAAACGGGGGACGAATATATGTCGACGGATGTTACTTGCGCTTCGAGAACTCTACATTTTTTAGTCAATATCAGGATAATTACTTCTCTGAATGTAACTCTTCTTCCAATAGCAGTGCGGAGAATTTTTCTCAAAAGACGCAGAAATTGCTTAGCAAGACTGTTGATATAGCCCCCAACAATAAGAGCTTTGCAGTTGCGTGGACGGTGGAGTCGGCTTCATCCAGCATATACGCTCTGGCTGAATGTTGGATGTCTATTTCAACCCTAGACTGCCAGAAATGTCTGCAGAAAGCCCAGGAAGTGATAGAAAACTGCCTTCCGTCTCTCGAAGGCCAAGTGCTCGTAGACGGTTGCTATTTAAGATACGCCAATTACTCTTTCGTTTCTGTAAATGGAATTTCCGGTAATTTAATTTCTAAATCTGAAAGCTCAGTATTGGTTTAATTCCAGTTTTTCATGGTTGAATTGTAAGGTTTGCCTATAAAACTTTGCAGCGACGAACACAGAGGGAAATGGAGGATCGAAAGCGAAGATTGCAGGCATAATAGTTGGAGTTAGTGGTGGAGTAGTTCTTCTAATGGTGGCTGTTTTCTTCGCCCTTCGCAAACGCAGGCAGCCCAGCTTTCTGAGGAAATGGCGAACCAGAAAACCGCCAGGTGATTTCCGTAACAAATTTGTCAGTAGTTTGGTTTTCCTTTCAATATTCTCTGCTGACAATGGCCTCTGCAGACGGGGAATTGGGGGAATTGGAATTAGGGGAAAGAGCCTGGCGATTTGATTATGAAGATCTTAGAGAGGCAACTGATAATTTTGATGTCAAGAACAAGATTGGCGAAGGGGGCTTCGGCCAAGTCTTTAAGGTACACGGCAATCTCTTCTCTTCTATTGGTAATGAAACCCTAGCTCAAAACCCTCGCTCAAATGTAACAGCAGAGCGAATTGTTTGAGAATTGACAGGGAAGGCTGCAGAGTGGGGGGGAAATTGCTGTGAAAAGGTTGTTTCCAGGCGAATTGGATAGGGTCGCCGAGGAATTCGTAACGGAAATAGAGCTTATCAGTGGTGTCTCTCACCAGAATCTGCTTACATTACTTGGATTCTCCACGCTAGAAGACACAAGGCTGCTCGTCTTCGACTACATGACAAACGGAAGCCTCGACAAGCATCTCTTTGGTTTGGAGCCTGACCTCTCAGCCATTTTTTAATTACAATTTAAATCGCGTTCAGTCAGTATCACTCCCGTGAAGGATTATTTTTCCTCAATCCCCTAAAATAATTCTCTGTAAATACTTGAGATTTGTTCGGAATGATCAACTGCGATTTAAATATGAAGTTAAAACAATTTTACAGGCAGAGGAGGAATTCGCCTCAGTTGGGAAACTTGTTTCGACATTATATTGGGAACAGCTCGAGGTCTGACTTATCTACACGAGTATTCTCATGTTCGTATCGTGCACAGAGACATCAAACCAGCCAACATTCTGTTAGATGACAAATTCCAGCCTAAAATTGCAGATTTTGGATTGGCAAGACTCTTCCCCCATGACAGAACTCATCTCACCACAAGGATAGGGGGAACGCTGTAAGAATATTTAGTTCTTTATGAGCCCTATTTTTTCAGTGCTTTAGATCCAATAAAACTTCAAAAAAATTCAATCTCTCTGTCACTTGAATTGCAGAGGTTATACTGCTCCAGAATATGCAGTCCACGGTCAGTTAACTGTTAAAGCCGATGTGTACAGCTATGGAGTGGTCGTTCTGGAGATTGTTAGTGGTAGAAAGTCCATACAAAATAAGCTTTCACCTGATAGGCAGATTCTACTGCCCTGGGTACACCTCTAATTATAGGTTTGATCTTTCATTAAAAATATGAGTTTATCCAGTGCTAACCAAAGCTTATTTTTACAGACGTGGAAACTATACCAAAGAAATGAAGGGCTGGGTATTGTGGATCCAAGTCTGGAGGGAGTGTTCGATGCTCAGCAGGTATCAAGAGTGATAACCATCGCCCTTCTGTGCGCGCATGACTCGCCATCAAAGAGACCGTCCATGTCGAATGTTGTATCAATGCTTACAGGAAATTCTTCAATACCAAGGGTGGAGGCAACGAAACTAAAACCTGTAATCACGAGCGAGAGTGGTGATACACAGTACGTGTTCATTGACTCCACATCGCAGTCAGCCTCTTCCACAGCAGCAGGGCCGTCCTCTTCCTCTGCGGCAGGGCCATCCTCTTCCTCTGCCCTTATTTCCAGCTCTTCATAATTGCCTCGCTGAAAACACAAGTTTCGGACTGCTAATCAGTCCCTTATCGAAAGAGGTTTCTGGTATGCCAATTGTCTAACAGAGATGCTGAGAAGTTTCTGGTATGCCAATTATTTTTACAGAAATGCTGAGAGTTTTTGATAAGCCTATTGTTTTAACAGAGGTGCTGATATCTAGGTACGTAACCCAGTTGATTAAGACAGCCATTTGTTTCTTTACCGGTTCATCAATGATCTCTCCATCTCATTGTCCGGAAGTAAAAGAGTTTAAGAGTGGAGGCGGCTCTCTGACTCCTATTTTTGCAGACTTTTGATCCCGAGAAAAATCAGCTGAGACAGGAAAGGAAAAGTGTCCCATCTTCCTTAAAATGAGGAGCAGTTAAATTTGTAACTGAAGACTTTGGAGGGAACAAGGGACCCTTCTTTTCTGTTTCACACACGTGTATTTTTTAAAATAATTTTTTTAAATGATACTTCAAACAGGTTTGGGAATTTAATGTTTTTAATAGTTTGGGATTTTAAGATTTGTTTTTTCTTAGGTTGATAAAAATCATTCAATTCAGTAATAAATTAAAATTTTGTGGGAAATTCTATTGTCAAAAATATTTGAGCTGGAATAGTATTAGGATGGGTGATCTTTCAAGAAGGTTCAATGTTCCACCTCTATGAGCATCAATTAGATGCAATGAGCATCAATTAGATGCAATGAGCATTGAGTGGACCATTCGTACTCATGAGACATGGACTCATGTGAACCACTACTCATGAAACATGGGTCAATGAGTTTGACTCGAAAACCATAGAGTTTTTTATTATAAGAGATTTTGAAACTTAAAAGAAACAATTCATATAATCAAATAGGTTATTGCTGAATTTAAGGAATAATCAGTTAATAGAATTGAATTCAATTTTTTTAATTGTTAATTTTTGATGAATTATGAAAAATTCAAACCTACTTTAAACCTTATGCATTAACATGATAATTGTCTATAGAAGAGATGGTCCAATAGTGATGTACATAATTTAATTAATCTACATGACAACATGCTATGATGTTGAAATTAACATTTTATATAAGAGAGTAGTTAGAGGTGTGGACCATTTAAATCTTTTGTTTCACCATTATTATGGTCCATCAAATCATGTCATTAGTATGACTTTGTTAACATAATAGACTAGAAAAAAATTTGACCAATAATTATACAATAAGAAACAACAGTTATATATTAAATTATGTTTTATTAAGATACCAATATAATATCATATGATTTTTTTAATAATCTAGTAAACATTTTATTCAATTATTAATATGAAATATTCAACAATTAAATTTTTTTCATAACATAAATTAATAATAAATATATTATCTTTAAATATAAATAGGAAGTATAATCACAATTGTATTAGAATTTGAAAATGGCGTAGGTAAAGAAAATAATTAGATATACCACTTTTGACAATCTTTTGTAATTTTACTTTGTTCAATTGAAAAAGACAAAATAAAATAAAATAAAATCTACTTGTTAGCTTTTCTTTCTATTTTAATGACTAATTTATTAGGGAAAGAAAGTACTTAAAGTTAAATAGGTAAAAGGATAAGCTCAACAATCCCTTTGAGTGATGTGCCATTTTCCCTCCATCCCAAGCTTCTTCTTCATGTATTCCTCCTTATTGTTTTACTCCTATCTATCTTATGCAGTTTATTTCTCCCCTTCCACCAAATCTCCCCAAATTTATCCTCTCCTTTTCCCTGAATCTCATCTCATGCTTGCCTTCTTAATTACATGGTTCTCTTGTCTCCACATTAGTTCTCATTAAGTTTTGTTTTGCACTTCCCATATTTCCCCTCCACGTGATATTCCAGCATGAAGTCTTTGTCCTCCACACTCATTTATTATGTCTAAAAATTTATACACCACCTTGATTTCTCATCTGCTTTCATTCATGTCCGCCAATCCTAGTGCTCTATCTACCTTGGTAATGTTTAAGGGCTTATTGAGATGAAAAGTAATGTTGATTCCTTACCTAATGGAAACAAAAAAAGACATGTACATATAAAAATCAAACACAATTCAATTTCTATTAAAAATTTTACATATCCATTTTTTGTTGGATTTTTGGATCCTAGATTTGAGATACACAATGTTAAAGGAGATCCCATGACACATTCAAGGTTTTTAGTGCTACATATTTGGATTTTGTGTATGATGATAAGTTATTAGCTAAGTTCTTCCCATGAAATTTAATAGTATTATCTTCCATTTGGGTCTATTTTTTAATATTGAAATTGGCCAATGCAAATATTGGGAATGGTGCAGATTGAGTTTATTATTTTAGATTTTTTGTTGTGACAGAATCGGTAAAGTATATACATTCTTAACATTTTTCGTATTACAAGTGAGATGAATGTTAGAACTAAGGGTGTTAAGAGCTACCCAGCATAATTATGGATCTTCTAATGCTTCATCTACATCATCCTACCCTTGTAAATTTGAAAGAAAGAAATTTCCAAAGGATAGGCCAAAAATAATGGAAATGACCATTGTACAAACTATGCATTATAAATGTTTCTAATATAATTATGACTCTAAAGCCTCCAACTTTTTCCTTTGTAAAATGTGCTTCAAAATTTACTTAGTGCTTGCATGATTACACTTCCTCCTATTAGGCCATTAGATAAATCTAAAGTTATTCCCAAAAGATATAATGAGAAAGAATTTTGTTATTAAATTGTAGAGTTAATTGTAATTATACTCAACATTTTATGGAATTAAAGAATAATTGATTAAGGATTTGATTCATAAAAAAAAAAAAAAATTAGAGTTGAAGATGTTAATAATAGGGGTCAATCCTTCAATTGTGTTCCTCCTAATGAAAATTTAAATATTTTACACTAAATAAATCTAATAAAATGGTTTTATATGAGGGCCATGAGATTGAGGTACATATACATGTTGACGAGCTTGAAATCATTGATTCACCTACATGTGAGGAATGATTTGTTGGTATTAATAAAAATTATAAGGGTACTTATTCTTCTTCTTATGTACTAGTGATTGACTTTTATAGAAATTTCTATGGACTAGTTCCAGTATTCAAACTTAGGACCTCCCATTTGGTGTTGGGATGCTCTACTATTAGACTAGCTAGCTCACATTGTGATGAGAGTCTTTGCTGACTTAGGCGTTATCATTTCTTCAACACACTCCTTCAGGCTTTAACATAGGTGTCAGCCGCCTGGCAGCTCTGTACCTACATACAAGAATACCAATTATGAGGACCTCCTATAAAAATATGACATGAAAAACAGTGAACAATATTTAAAAGATAATCCATAGTCTATCTTATTATTTATGCATATTTTCTAGGACCACCTATGCCCAAAACACAAAATAGTTTTTATAAATACACCAATTAGATCTTATAAAATGCATTACTTAGATCAAATTATATGGTAAATTAAATATAATTAATGATTACTTTTTCTTTTAGTATGAAAGAGGTTAAATTCCAATATATGTTCTAGTGGGCTTGATTGAGTGACAAGGTGGAGTGATTGTTGTAATGGAGAACTTGCTAGGAAAGCTAACCACCACTAATCTTGTAATGAGTACTTGGATGCCTATGTTGTCAAAAGATATTATTATTTTACTATTAGTTCTCCTCATGTTGAAATTTCCATGAACTAGTTAGGATGAAAATCTCCACCACTAAGCTACCCACCCACTTTATGACAAGTCAATTTACGATTTAGGTATACTAATTTTTTTGACACCTTCTTCACATTGTGAGATATTACCAAATAATTATAATGGTCATTTGGTTTTGTGTGGATCATGAACCATGTAAGGGTGTGTTTATTGATCTTACTCACCAATAAAATGTATGCATTGAATAATTTTTGTTTTATCATCATTTTATCAACAAACATATGCATATTTGAGGGTTTATTTAAAATTGACTAATGATATGTTGATTGAAACTATAGGATACATTATTTTACCTTAATTTTTTGGTCTAAAAGATGAGGGAAGTTCTTATTCTATGTCATATTCTTTCTTCTTTAGATGTATCTCGTATTTTATTTGGGTATCCATGGATAAAGCAATATCAAGCAACATCATCTATGTCATGCCATTAAGGTATCAAATATGTTTGAACACTAGTAAAGAGGTTACAATTGCAAGAGATCCGTATATGCCTTTATTTTAGATTGAGTCATTTAACCTTAAATAATTTTAAGAACATACATAAGGATCCTCTATATAAGTGCAAGGATTCTTTGCCTAATTTGTAAAATTTTCAAAAGGAATAACAATGGTGGGAAAATCAAGACAAGATGCAACAATTTAGAATTCCTAAAGGGTTTACAATTATTAGAGCCAAAGTAGGTTATATTTTGGTTTTATATTATAAATGATTCAAGAATCTATAAGGCCAAAAGAACCATAAGCATTGCAAACTTTAGTTTAGAAGCATAAGGGATTGGATATTTTCATTCCTAAACATGATTTTCATTAAAAAAATTACTCATGTACTATACATACATATTCATGTATATGTGAATATATCTACATATGTATACATACACATGCACATATCTAAATATGTATATATGTATATATGTATATATGTATATGTAGATATGTAGACACATTCATGTATACATACATATGTATATATGCATGTATATATGTATATACATACACTTATTTTCTATATGTATATATATGTATACATATATACGTATACATAAATACACACATATGTATGTATGTATGTATGTATGTATGTGTGTATGTATATTTATGTATACGTATATACATGTATGTATATGTATATGTGTATGCATACATGTATATATATGTATATATGGATACACACACATTTTGGTTTTGTTTTGTAAGCATCCTCTTTTGAGGACAACCCTTTGTTGATGATGTTGAGTATTAGTTTGTTGTAAGTGTGTTTATTATTTTAATATCATTTCAAAACAATATTTTTTTTATTTATAAATTTTGGTATAATCTCTAATTTTATAATATGTTTGTGTGTGTAGGTTGAGTTGCATAATTGTTAGGGGCACACACAATCAACACAATGCAAGATAATAACTAATTCAAGGGATCGAAGTTCAGTTTCTAGTCAAACAAAGAGAGGCATAATGTTTCATTAATAGCATTTGCTACACATACATAAACACTTTTATATCTTTATGACACATTCATAACTATTTTCATGAATATATATTGGTGATATTTTGTAGTCTAAGAGACAATGTTGGCCTCATGTCACTGTATATGATATTTTCATGATGTATTATGTATGTCTTCATGACCTTATCAAGATCAATATATAAATATTTTGTGCATATTCATAGCAAATGGTTTGTGCTTATTCTATCTATCTATATTACCCTTTATCTCTATCTCTCTTTATCACTATCTCTCTCACATATATGTGATGTGCATGAATGTTGAATGGCATACATGTAATGAACCCATACTAATTCTAACTCTATTTAGCCTATCAACAAATAAATATTCAACATTGGTCTTCTAGATTTACATACATCTTAAGAATTTACTACCATAATCCATAAGACAAAGCAACAATAACCCATATGGGTGTTTAGACTCACAAGTGAAAGTCAAAATGTTATAGCTAGCTATCCCTTCACTAAAAAATAGTAGGGTTTTTAGTTCAAACAAGGAATTACCCCATTTTATTGTATGGTTCTATATACTAAAACCCTATCTCCAATAACACACATAAAGTAAAAAAATATCTACTATGTTTGGCTTCATGAATGCAACACAAGCTTCTAAATGTCCTAGGTAGAGCAATAGATTTCCATTCACATAGTAGAAATTACAAGCTAATGCTTTTTAACATGATTTCTAGAATTTCATACAAGAATAGCTTTTTCTCTTACATTACATATAAAAATACTAAAAAGAACCTTCATAAAAAATCATACCTCATTACCACCAAGTAAAAACTATTAGGTTTACATACTCGAATTTCACAAGCTTCAAAAATGTATAATTTGCACTACCTTCTTCCTCCTTTTGCCTCTATCCTCCCCTTTTCCCTCTTTCTTTTCCTTTTAATCCTTCCTTGATTTCCACCATTTTTGCCATATTCTCTACATGTTTCCCATTTCCACTTCCTTTGCTTTTATTTCTTCCCACTTTGTGAACAATAAAGTCCCACTCTCTCTTCACTTACTCATCATTCAAGTTTCCTCGAATAGCGTACCTCAACATTAATGCTTGATACTTAATATGATGGGGCCAAAAGGTGGGGTGGCCACTTTTTGGCCCCACATCTTTTTGCACTCGCTCTAATAAGGTTTGTCCTTTTGATAATAGTAATGTCCAAAGGTGGCTCTTGTTTGCATGTGGATACATTTATACCAAACATCAACTTTTAGTGATATGTGTGAAGATTTTGTAGTGGTTCTATATATTGTTCTTATTCTCTAAATATAAAGGAGGATGAATAATCAAGTCATGATGGACTAATGAAAGAAGATGAATTGAATAGTGATAGAAACTAGTCTACTATAGTTAGTGATGATGAAAATACATTATATAAAATTATGCAGGGATTCTCATATTACTTAGAATCTCTAGTGTTACAATATGAATAGTATTTTAAACACATGATAGACCTTTTTCTAGAGTGTCTCTACAAACTTGTGACCATTGAATTTGCTTGGTAGTATAGAAAATTGCATTATAATACATCAAATAATAGGGTAGAGAATGTAATTGTTAATTTTATGGTTTCCAAGACCAAACTTTGTAAATGATATTAATTGAGGGCATGAAGACACAATCAAGTCTTTGTTCTTGATGGTTTGATTTATATTTTCAATCAATGGTTCCATTTATACACACTACATGAGGAAATTGTTCAATAAGAGTAACTTATAGTTTTAGTCAATTATATTTCAATTTGTACACACTACATGAAGACAATGCTATCAATGATATGATTCTGGATTTTTTATAAGATTTAATATTATAATACCTTAACAAATCAAGCTATGACTTTCATGGTTCAATCCTACATGTATGAAATTTGCATTTTCATCTACAAGTTTGACCCTAAATTTGTAGTTTTAAAACTATTTTGTGAGCTTAACCCTACATTTCTAGTCTTTAGGAATGTATTTATTTTCATTTTTTAGACTATGTTGAGAGCTATTATAATGTTTTTTTGCACTAATTTTCGGAGGAAACTCGTTTTTCCTTACTCAAACCTTTGGATTATGCAAAACGGGGAAGCAAAATACTATTAAAAATGCTTTAAAAGCGTTCAAACAAGTGCAATTTGAATTCAACAAATTTTAAAAAAATTGCATATAGGGTTTCAAAATTAAACAAATACATGCATTTTGAACTTAAAAAAAAGGAATTTTAAATACCTCGTGCTCAATAGTGGTCGATATGCGAATTGGAATGATGAAGTTTGAAGAAAACGACCCGAACTTTGCTTTCGTTGGTGAGAAATTTTGTTGGGGGTGCCGTCCGCATTTATGTTCGCCGCGCGCAGATTACTGGTAATTCACAGTGAAAGTGTGAAAGTGAAAGCACTTTCACACTTTTTTTGGTTTTGTCATATGTGTAGGGTTCGGCGAACCCTTACATATGACTTTTTTATTAGGCTCGTGGGGGTTCGGCCGAACCACTTGCTAGGGAGAGTGGAATTTTGAAAATTCCTCCCTCCACAAAAGTGTAAACCACTTATGTGGCTTCACCCATGCTGAATTTAATCATTCAAGCGTTCGGGTGCAATCTGAATTGACAACACCTTCTTCACCTACAAATCTATAAATACAAAGAGGGAAAAATTGATTGTTTTTGGTGAATAGGGATTTTCCTTGGTCAAACCCTAGTTTGGTAATTAAACCTTGAAATGAAATGAAACATGAATGGACGAAATGATGAATGAGCAATGCTATGTTGCAACTCACCAAACCCTTGAATGGAGATACTTAAAGGACTGAAGTCTAACACATCTCTCTAAGGTCTTGATCTTGCATGAAATGGCTTGATTGGATGTTGATCTTGATACTTGAATGCTTGAAACCTACATCACAATTTTAGCTCCAAAAACATGCATAGATGCAAATAAATTTGACGTGATGTTTGAGATATCGAATGTTGATGTAGAAGACTGATAAATCTACTCTTGAACACCTTTGACAATAATATTTTTTATACTTTTGCTCCTTCAAAAGTCTTAGCTTGCTTCTAGATATTGAATTGATAAAAAGACCTTTTAGTTATAGATAATTTTCTAATTTCTTGATGATTAAACATGAAAAATCGACAATTGCAATTTGAATTTGAATCATAAAAATGTCACCAAAAACATATTAAGATTTGAGATCCTCAACTTAAGGAGGACCCATTCACCCTTGGTCAAATGGGTCCTAGGACCTAAATCTAGGACATTCAACTTCCAAAGCAATTTAATTAATGTTTGCAATTGTTTAATATACGTTTCCCTTTCAAAAAACGAGATTGATTAGGATTTTACATGCACAATTGAACCGATTAGAGGCTTAATTAAGTCCAATTAAATTAAGGGACCCAAACATAGTGTGAAAATGTAAAGGTGTACATTTTTCTACATTACATTTAGCCCCCACTTTGGTGAGAGGATGAGCCCTATACTCAAACTCACACTAAGATAGACAAATAAGCATCAAGAAGGGTCCAAGTGTACAAATGTTAGTGAGATAGGATGACAAAGATCAAGGAGGTTGTGCAAGCCCTAGGATCAATATTCCATGGCAAACCAACATAAGCACAAAGGAACTCACATATACATCAACAAGACAAGACATACAAGCATACAACGCCAAAACTGATGAAGAGACAAAGGGGTGGATCAAGCCTTGACTATTTGTCCTATAGGTATAGATCAATCCTTACTTGTTTGTCCAAAAAATATGCACAAGTGGAAACCCATTGTTCACTATGCAAAAAAAATATACTCACACAAGCTAGTGAAATCCATTGTCCACTAAGTGAGCCCCAAAAAGGTGGCTAATGGGAAAGTCATGCAAGGTCTACAAGCTCCCATTTATCAACCATACCAAAAGTTATACCTCCTGGTAACTTTGATAAGGTACCACATAAATGGTCACAAGGCTAGAAAGCTACATTATGCTACACACTCATGAAAAACATAAAGGCTCCACTGGCAAGCAAATCGTGTTATGCTTGGTGGCCATTTTAAATATAATAGAATAGGATAGTAAAAGGGGTTTTTCTTAATTCATGAAAGGTCTCACCTTAGGGAACATTGTGTCTAACATCATCAAGAGAGGACTAGTCGAGGATAAAAGATTCACAACTTAGGGAATGCAAGTCATAGCATCACCACTAATAGGAGTGTCATATGACAAGAAAGGTCATGCTCTTGAGGAACATCAAACCCAATGTCACCACCAAGAAGACAGATCACGTGAAGTAAGAAAACCACACTTTGAAGCAAACAATGAGTGGGGATGTGCATGCCCCCACTAAAGAAATTGCTAAACACCATCTGTGAGAAATTACTTTAAAGTAGAACATAATAAATGGCAATACATGATAGCTTTATTCAGAAAGCCCTATGCTAAACATATGTTTTCAGAATAGAGCTACATCATGAATGATGACTTTCCCCCCATATGTAATCCTAAGATAACACATAAGGGACCATGGATCTAGGGTTGGAGCATGTCTTTGCTATAGTAATATAATCAAGCTCAAAATCATGATCATTCCCCAAATGACTCATGGAGCAACGAGCACAAAAGAAAAATGACACATAAAGAGTGAAGATAGAGAAAAAAAATTGGGTCAACATGGAAGAGGCCTAAATGTCTCAATATCTTGCATCATCCCCAAAAGGAAAACACAAGACAAAAGATAAGAGGTGCACAACATAAAGAAGAATGTCACAACGGATTCGCTTCCTTTGTATCCTTGCACCAATGGAGTGACAAGGTTCATCCAAAGTAGGCTCACAAACATATAAAGACATGTCAAGCAACACTATAAGTGGGATCACATTACACACATGCAATCACAAATAACATGAAAGGAAAATAAAGAAAGACTAGTATGGCACATGTGATTCAACCTATAGAAGGTCATCTACATCCCAATCTTGTTCATCATATGCAGAAGGTTGATAACTAGCCAAAGCGACAACAACAAGTGCCAAACTAGGATAAGGCTTACCTAACCCCTTGCCCCCACTAAGTGCAGGACAAGGATGAGCCAAAAATGGATGATGATATGCTACTCCTTGGCAAAAGGAAATATTATTGCATAAATCCAAGTTTATAGCCTCATGTATTGTAGTGAATATTCTATGATACTACAACTACCACATGACAAGGGGCAGCAACTAATGTTATTGATTATAATGAGTAGGAAAAGTATCAATTTGATGCATATAGTGAGATATTCCCACATGTAGTATCAATTTGTCTTAGAGGAATCTTTTTTAATAGTGTTGATATTAAGTGAAGGATTTTTTGATGTTTTAGTTATCTTTGAAGGATAGTAACCAAGATCACTAGTTATTTCTTATGTGTAAGGATCTATAGGGACACAAATACCTTGTTCTCTAGCACCATTATAGCCAAGTTGTTTCAAAAGCTCGTAACCTCTTCCATCAATATTTTCCATTTCTTTTGGATTTGGTGGTTTCTCATGATCACACTCTTCATATGTGGATGTGTAATTTTTTCTTTCCTCTTCTTTTCTAAAAGTTGTGGACACATTTTTTAGGACTCAACTTGTGGGCATAGTATGTTTGTTTCTTTCTCTTTTCCTGGTTTGTGTGTAATCTTGTATTCTCCCATGAATGTAGGCGTGAAATCCAATGAACCCCACTCATCATCCAATAGTTTTGTGATTGATTTCTCTTCTACTTCTTGTATTGGTTCCACTTTTGTAGTTGGTGCCAATTTTGTAAGAGGATTTGTCATTCTAGTTTCAGTTTGTAAATAGTTTTTTTATTGTAGGTTAGCTTTTATTATGTAAACCTTGTTGTAAACGTACTTCACTAGATGATGTAACATTGAAGGCATGACATTCATTGCATGAATCCAAGGTCTACCTAGGAGAAGATTATATGAGAGTTCATTAGGCATAACATGAATAGAAGTTTGCAATGTGACCTTTCCAACATTAATAGGCAATGTTATCATACCAAGTGGTTGTTTTCCCACACTACACACATTAAGGGTCAAACCATTGTCAATAAGAGTTATTTTTATTCCCCATCTATTAATAATAGCCAATATCATCAAGGCCTCATTTTGTTTTTTCGTTTCCAAAGGGGGTAACTCATCTTGATGAAAGGTAATGCCTAAGTTGATTGTTTTGATACCTTGAATTAGGGTTGCTACATCACTGGGTTGCACACTTGGAGGGATAACAACTTGTAAAGCACTTTGAAGCATGCTATGGAAATTAGGTGAAGCTTGAATTAGAATTGTTTTTAAGTTGTTCTACAAGATCATACTCCTTTCCAATGTGCAAAGGCAAGTGAGGAGCACTAGGAAAAATTGGTTGAGGCAATGGTGATGAAGTGGTATAGTTTGTAGTTGCCTATTGTTTCTTATGTTATATGTATGAGCAACGATGTTATAATTTGGTTGTTGCGAAACATTGTTACTAGTAAGTTTCCTTGTATAGTTCAAGATATTTCCAATAGGTTTAGACTTGCTTTGAGGTGGTCCTATGATGAGCACAACTTTGGTTTGAACTTGTGTTGGTGTGAGGGTGGATAGATGGTAATTTGAGGTGTGATTACATTAACTTCCCTTTGTTTTGGTTTGTTATAGCAATCCTTAGTGGTTAATATTTGTGAGATGAATTCCTCAAGAGATTCATCTAACATATCAAAATCATTACTACTAAAAGGCTTGAGGGATATATTAACTTGTGGAAAGAGATCTAACATTGTCAAATATGTATGATTTCTCCAAGGTTGATCATTTAATGTGTAGTTTATTGTGTACTATTTTGAGATAGTTTATGGTTTCCAATGTTTGCAAAATGAAAACTAATCTATCTAAACAATGTAATGATGTAAAAAGGTGACACAAACAACTAAAATTCTGAAATAATCTAATACTGATACAAAAAATGACTTTTTCAATTTTCCTCAATATTGTAACAAAAAAAAAATCTTTAACATCCTGATCAAACAATTTCAAATTTTCAAAATGTAATTGTAACAGCAAAATAAAAATACAAAAATAGACACAAAAATGCACCCAAAAATTTGTCAAGACACCTGTACAAGGACAGATTCACCCCACGGTGAATGGATCCTGAAGAGCGCAAACATATACTGAGAGGGGGGGGGTGTGAATCAGTATATTAACAACTTTTTACCCTCTCAAATTTTATCCACTTTAAACTCTAACACAATATTAACCATGCAAGAATATAACAATATGAACAAGTTGACACCAAGATTTTACGTGAAAACCCTTACGAGAGAAAACCACAATATAAATAATGTACTTTACGGATTATATAAGTTTTACAACGAATGTAGGCACAAACCTACTTGAATCACCAACTTTTACAATTTAGTGGGCACCAACCCACAAGGAGCATCAACTCCTATCTCTAATTTAGTAGGCGCCAACCTAGAAGGAGTATCAACTCCTAAATTTTGTAGGCACCAACCTACTAGAGGCACCAACCCCCACTTGCCAAGCACCAACTTAGCAAGAATGATAATTTCAAGAACAATGTTCCACCTTCAATGTTGCTTCTTCAACGGATGATGGACAATTTTGGTCAAATATCCTTCTTACAAATTTGCTATAATCTTGTCTATAGATCTATCATATATTCCTCTTCTACAATTGCATGCATTTCTTTTTGAGTCCTTTAAAATTTGTATATATATCTTCTGGTGTATAAGATTTATCTTCAAAACTCCACACCCAAATCTGATACACGCTTTAGGTAACAATATTCCTTCCCAATAATCTTCCTTCTATCAAATGGTTATTCTGCTAGATCTTCTTTATAAAGTCAGCATACATTTCCCTTTTAGGTTTGCACAAATCTCTTTTCAACTTTGCATGTATCTCAATATATATCTCTTGTCAAAACAGCCTATACCTCTTCATAAATGATTGCACATGTTCTTCATAAAAGGCAACATTTAATTCCTCAATACACATCTGAATTACTCTTCATAATTTTCCGCATCTTCCTCTTTTCAATCTATTCTTCTTTCTATGTATGAATTACTCTACATCTGAATTACTCTTCCTAACATCGCTTTCTTGTCCCACACCTTCTCACAACACTCCACACACACTCTGTTGTTCTGATTCTACACAACCATACTCTCACACACACTTCTTATACTCAGAAATAATCCATTATAAATTCTTTCTTGTCCAACACCTCACTCAAGGATCTACTTTTTACATTTTCATATGCAGATATTTATCTTTAATCCTCACACACAACACCCCACTTGTAAATCTAAGTCAAACATATGTATATGCCGATCAAACATTGCACCTTTCTGTAAAAGATCACATCACTTAGCCTCTATTTTTTGCAAAGGATCGCATCTTTTCACAAAGATGAATCACATTACATCAAGAATCACATCATTCCTTTTAAACTGAATTTTAATTATTTAAAGAAACGCTTATAGTCAAACAACGATTAGGCTTTGACTAATGTCTTATTGAATTTTATCTTCCTTCAATAGATTATTTATTTACACAAACTTAAAGCTCTCAAAACCTTCATAGACCTGTCCTTTGAAATACACCGCTGCTTAAAGTAGACGGCTCTGAATATACAAGGTGGTCGGGTTTAATAGCTCAAGCTATTATCGGCTTCATTTCATTGATATGTTTTCTAATAGAATAGACAGCTCGTTGAAAAAAAAATTCCTTTAATCATTCTTGACTGTTCATATTATAATATATTATTATTGTGGAGGTAATTCTTTATCTTGGCTGACTGTAACGACACCTTTCCCTCGAATCATCAACAATATAAACAAGCATATAACAATTCGCGAGTATATTAATCTCCTGAATTTTTTTTTTAACGATAGTTATCATATACACTTCGTCCCTTTAAGCATGAAATCAAGGCCCAACTCATACCACTGGCGACAATGTGAAATAACACGGGAGTAGTTGTATTCAATTCATTAAATAATATTAGTGCTTCTCTCATAAGCGGCAAACACCTTTCAAAGTGTCTTAAATCTCTTTAATGGGCGATAGCGATCCTCTTAACGTCTTCACTTGCACCGAAAATTGACTTGTGGTAGATGTCGACTTCTTGGTGAAAGAAGAATACAGTATGATGATGCCCTGATAAGTATCGACCCACTAGTGTTGGCGTATGCCTAAGTAATGAATATCATCGACAACCTCTTGTTTATTTCCAAACATTAAGATGACTTCCTCTTATTCAGTAATGATTAATATTAGTGCTTCCCTCATAAGCGTAAAACACCTTTCAAATTGTCTTAAATCTCTTTAATGGGTGATAGCGATCCTCTTAACACGTTCACTTGCATCGAACACTGACTTGTGGTAGATGTCGACTTATTGGCAAAAAAAGAATACAGTATGATGATGCCCAAATAAGTATCAACCCACTAGTGTTGGTGTATGCTTGAGTAATGAATATCATCGACCGCCTTTTGTTTATATCCAAACATTAAGATGACTTCCTCTTATTTAGTCGATTTTCTAAATATGTCATCACTAGATATGACTCGGATTCCTTTATAAATTTCATACATGTTGGGTGAAAATTATGTAATCCCTTTTTAATAGATTACACAACCCTGATTTCAACCATATTTGTGTGAGATGTAACCTCTCCTCTCAAAAAGGGGAGGCGCCCTTCTTACTGCTTGTTGGCATAACAACTAACACCTCTGGATTGCAAGTTGGTACGGATAGCTATGCACACTACACAATGAGTGCTCTTCAAATTAGGAGGGGAAGCTCCCTCGCTGTGCAAACAAAAATGCTTGAAAAGTAAACAAAACTATATCCTGTATTTTTGTCTCAGTTGTAAGAGGCACAAGGTTTGCAATAAACATCGAACGTTGCAGCCAAGGATTTTCTAGTTTTGCAAGACCTAACTACAACTCAAAAGTAAGTAACTTAACTATCCAATCTCCTCAAGAAAAATAGAGCATGAGGAAACGGAGCAGGATATGATTATTCGATAACTTCAAAGATAGGATTTCCAAGGAGGTGACGACACCTTTCTGAGGCGTAGGTTGAAAGAAAAGTTATTGGCAACAACACTAGTATGATGAACTCTACTTTTGAATTCCCAAGGAGGTGACGACACCTTTTCGAGGTGTAGACATGAAACAAAGCTCATTAAGACAATAACAATAAACAATAAGTTTTAATTCTAAATTCCCAAGGAGGTGACGACACCTTTCTGAGGTGTAGATATGAAATAAGCTTATAATCAAAAGAACACAAGACAATGATCATCCAACCAAAGTGAACAGATATAGAATAGCAATATTACAGGAAAATATGGCTCAACATATATTGCTATTGCACGCAAAATTTATGTACAAATGAGCAAAAGCTCTTATTTATAGACATCAAAAAGTGTAGGGAACGCTAAAATTACCTTGAGTCAACTATAGTCTTGCAATGCATGTCAGATTTATTGCTAAACCCTAATAAAGTAAACTATACAGTTAACTAGAAAACTACCATTAGTTAACTGGTACAATTAATCTAAAAATGGACAATGTGCAAGCATGCACATCCTTATTGAAAGCAAGTTAACTGGAATACTACCATCAATTAATGTAAACCCTAAATACAACTCCAAGTGTGTAAAGGAAATCCCATAATAGACATGCATGAGATGAGACAATGAGTTAACTTGAAAAGGTAACGCCAAGTTTAACTCATGTGTGTAATGTCTATCCTAAAAGGTGGGAACTGAAGTCTACTGGTTGTGATCTCGAGCAACCAATCCCTCAACGAGATTGTTAACTGTATCACTGTCTGGAGCACTAATACTCTGCTGAAGTATGCTATGTTTGTGCAACATGTCCTCACTAGCTGTGATTTGGGACTAAAGTTCACCTCTGCTCCTGGTTGCTTCATCGAACAATGCTGACATGACTGTAAGCTGATTAATCTTACAACCAACAATCTCCCCACTAAAAATACTATGAATGAGTGCCTGGAGCTCTGAATGTACATCAATAAGCTCAACATATGCACCACCCTCAATCTGATATCGACACGGTAAGCGAGAAACTAAGATTCTCACAGACCGGAGTGCACTAGTGACATGCTTTCTACTCAGCCAATTTTGATGCCATCATTTCCTCTATCTATGCCTTGAAAACCAACTATGTTTTCCAAGAGTAGAGAGCTTCTTTATCTTTTGCATCTATGACTGATCCATATGCCACACTCAGGTGAGCAATCATAATCTCATCCGGGGTCTGTTAATCACCATGTCTTGCCCCTCATCCTAGATATGTAGACAAAGCTCTTGTGCATTGTACCACAACTGATATAACTCTGTAAGCATAGAGGAGCCTCTAGCAACGAACTCTTCCTCCCATTCCTCCAAGCACTTGTCATATGCAACTATGTGATCAAGCTAACCCTATTCTACTGGTGGCTTGAGCATTGGCAAGAGTGTGATAGTGACATCTAACCTATGTACAAGGCTAGAAATGTATTGACGATGCTGTCTGATTTAAGCCTTAAGGGATGCCTTATCTTCTCCATCCTTTAGCATTCTATTCCTGGTGTTGTCTGTAGCAACCTGTAGGAGATCAACCTGAGTTTGGCGAGTGCTACAACCAAGGTTGACTGTGATAACCTCGAAGTCCTAAGCTTCGATCTCATCCAAACTGTTCCCTCTGGAGGTATGGAAGTCTTGACTACGATCTCCATATAAGAATTCCTCTCTACGTGAACCATGTTCTTGATCCTCTTGTTTGGCGCACCTTGGTAAATATGATCGAAGTCTGAATGATCAAGGACATAGGATGGTTGCCTCCACTTCCTTCTGATAGATAAAGGGTTGATATGAGAAAATGCTATCTCACTGCTTTGAGTCCTTGATCTGAGAACTCCTAAGGTGTTATTTCTTTCACCCTACAACCTATAGGTTCTCTACCTTTGAGGCACCCCTGGTTCACTTTATCAACCCTGCTATCGTTGCAACTTTGCTGCTCCCAAGTGCTATTTGGTACTCCTTCTTCACGTGCACAAACTAGCCCTTATTCCTCTAAAGACTAGTCAACCTTCTTTTCAACCAACCTTGTTGCAGGGGTGTGTGTGTGTGGCACTTTCCAAAGCCTCCAAGTCATCTTTCCGGTGCTTCAAAAAAACACCAAGCTTCAGCTCTCCATTGTTTCCCAAAAAAATAGGGTTCTTGGTTCTTGGGCAGGCTACAAGCCTCAAACACCTTTTAGCCCTCTTAACACAAAGAAAAAGGTTAGAACTCTCCTCTACCACTGCTTGTGCCAATCTTTCAATTGACTCCCTGGCTCTTTTCCCAAGCCCTGACAAGTTCTTTTTGGAAATTAATGCCTTTTCTGCCCGTACAAGGGAACAATCCAACCTAGGGTAAACTAGGGTTTCTTAAGGCTTTCCCTTGGTCTGTTCTGCCTTTTTTTTACCACAAAAACATTAAAGAGCCTTCTTTTTACTATTCTACACCTTCATAGCACTGCCTGCAAATCACAATACACATTAGATGAAAAAATGTTGCACACCCCTGCTACATTGGGGTTTCTTTCACCCACTTGACTGTCTTCTTATCTGGGTTTCCAATACTCGCCTAAGAATAGACTTCCAACTTTCCTTTTGAACCTCTAATGTCTACCATATTTACATTATTTATGTGCTTGGAGCCTAGCATTGCTTCATCTGCGTCCATACTGCCTGGCGCGAGCAGAAACAACACTAAAACTCCATGATTCTGGTTCTTTTTACCAGTCAAAAATAGAAATAAAGAAAGACAAAGATTATACAAAGAACAGAGAGTGATGAGAAGACTAATAAAAGGCACTGAAACTGAACTAAAACACATTGTTGTACATGCTCTAAACTCAATAAAAGATTTAATCCATTCTTCAGTTTGTTGTTACGCCAAAAAACATAAAAAATAGAATTTTCACAGCAAAATCACGGGTTCTTCTTTATTTTTCTCACAACTGCCATCACAAAAAAACTTCCAACACTGTCTACAAGTCGAGAGCCTTCCTTTCCAACACAGAAAAATCAGTTAGGTTGAACATTTCGAGCTCAAAAGTGGCCAAATAATGCGCGTTTGAAAACACACTGTGTTTTGCAAACATAACCAAAACTTAAGGAATCAAGCACACAAAGATCCCTAACTTATTCAAATTTAAACCCAAGCTCTAAAAGGTCCCTTTACACCTGCTAAAAGTGTTAAAAGACCAACACCACAAAAAGGAAATGATTTAAAAGCAAAACATCAAAATATGCTTGTTTTTATAGTAGGTGCTCCTGCACCACCTTCCCAGTTGAGATTCAATCCAAGACTAGTCTTGGCTAATGCCATTGAAAGGATCTATACTAGCAATAGGAGGCTTCAACAAGAGTGAATATGTAGAGGAGTTGCTGCTAGATGGAGAGTCTAAGTCCAATTCGATGTGAATTGGGACTAGTGACTGCTTTGGGGTTGGTGTAGGAACTCAAGGCTGGACCTCAGGCACTAGCGGACTTTGAACTAGCTCTCTAACAAGCTTTCTGACAGGCTTCGTATGCGTATCAATGGAAAGCACCTTACCTTTTGAATTGTTTGGCGCTTGAATTTTCTTTGGAGGATTACTCCTCTTCTTCTAATTGGATTTTGATGAGGAAGGTAGCAAAGGATCCACCACTGGTGGCTCTGCTCTAGGCACATTTACCCTTCTGGTCTTCTTGTTGTCGAGGTAAAGTTTACTATTTTGGATAAATCTATTTGACCTCTCTTTTACTGATGCGTACTCCTTGGCATACCAATCAACTGCCGGTAGCGGCTATGTGTCAACCTGCTCTCTAAAAAACTGAGGAAGCACTTCTCCCTCATCATGTGATAAACCTCTCACATCTTCTATGAAGAAAACATAAATCAGTGAGAGAGAAAAGTGGTCGTAGCTACATCTGCACACCTCGAAGTTGTCCTCGCAATTTTCCCAATTGTCCTCCATAGTAGGCTTATGGTATGCGCAACCACCGAGTAGTGTTGTGTAACAACCCCAAGGATCATAGGCATGTATATCAAAAAGATACTTGAGATGATACTTCTCTATCTCTTGTCCTCCAGCTTTGGCATCAACTGTCATTTTGCACCAATATATTTTGAACTACATGGGAAAGTTAATGGCATCTTGTTTATGCTTGTGACACAAATGACGATGAACATCATGTAACTGCCTCAAGAACTCCATGAAATTTGTTCTATCCGAAGGATAATGTGGAAGCATCGTTGGATTTCCTGTAAATCCATATACTCAAATGTAGGTGTATGTCGGGAACTAAATGAACCAGTCCGCCCAACCATCCATTGCTGCTCTAGCAATTGCCAAGATACAGACGTTCAACTCCCAATCCAAGTTTCTCACTATATAAGTCAGGAAAGCCTCTTGAACACGCTTGAAGTGACGTTCAGCATTAGTGAACTCAATATGATCGTAATAGTGATAGACTATCTAAACACTGAGTATACCAACCGTGTTTAACCCTCTAAACTGACCTTGGTAAGTGATCAAGTACACGAGGTAAGAACACATGTGAAACTCGTCTACAACTAGGAAACCAATGATTTTCTTGTGGAGAACATCACTGATGAAGGATGCCCAGTCATAATGCTCTTGCCCAGATATGATGCGACCAATGATGTAATACATCCAAGGCTGAAAAATGTTTGCATGTGCATGACCTGAGATGCAATTCAAGATTGTGATTAGAATCGAGTACTCATCCTTGTACTCACTGCGACCCACGTTGTTTGGAAATTTTTTCCTTGTTTGCTTCAACCATCGCTCTGCCATCTTGCTTTGGCACTTATCTATATCAACATTGAATGCATGCACACACTGCTCCATAGAAATGACCAGACTGCTCAGGTGTTGAGGGATACCAAAACTTCTTTCAACATCCAGAGGCTTGAGACTGCAAATTGAATCTTTGATCTTGACTGGATCTAAGAGTACCTCTGGCAGCACCTTGTAGAGATTTGTCTCAACTGTCTCGATGAAGATGTGAGTTAGGACTAACTTGGTCCTATATTCAAGTTGGGTGCATTGCACTTTGAAAAACTTGCCTGTTGACTGTGAACACGGCTATGTTCTAACAAGATTTCTAGAAGGCTAAAAATAGCTTATCGAAGGGTTATTTTCAATGAAAAATCTGAGATATGGGTTTTGTCTAGAAAAAGATTCTAAGACAACCCAGAATGTTAGAAATGGGAAAATCTAACTTCTACTTGACCATGCAAGGAATTTTTAGTTGAGAAAATTAGAAACTCGAGAACTAAAGCTCTAGAGTTAAAAATTCCTAAAAATTCAAACATATGAATTTAACTAGAGGAAGCTCTGTGAAATCGATCCAAATGAATTAATTTGCCAAAATGTGCTTCGTTTCTAAACATGCAAATTGAGTTTGAGAGAAATCTGTTGAATTTGAGAGGAGAAAAGACATTTTTTCTGTGTTTTTCCTCTGTCAAAATCGCCACTGAGTTCTCAAATTTGTTGATGACTGTGAACTATACCTGCAAAAGGAATTACTGATGCTCTGAATTTGATTGCTGAGAAAATCGCCCAACTCTGGAGAAAACTCGCTCTACCTGTGAAGAATTACAAATTTTTGAAGCTAGATAATGAATTAATGCCAGGAGCCATGTTTAAATAGAATAAATTCACACCTCAAAGGTGACTACGAGATTTAAAACCTTAACTCAAAATAGAATGATTTTGATTGGACCCCCTCCAGTTACACTGACACTGACTCGGAATCCGGAATAAAATAATAATAAAAATAATATTCATCATGCAATTTGAAAATAAGCATAAAAAAGGTGCCCCTTTGAAGAAAATCTCCATTTAATACTTAAGCATGTAAAATAAATATTAAATATTATTTTATTAAGTTGACAAACCACATAAAGCACTTGCATGGATTCAACAACCTTTACTGATTTTGTAAAGTCCTCATTTGACCTCATAGGCATCCATTTGCTCTATATATGATGTTTTTTACTAACTCCCTACTTTGTAGTTGATTGCAAAGTTACAACTAACCATATTCAGCACTGATTTTCGACTGACCGAGTGAGGTTGTGATCATGTCGGGATATTCCTCGCAAAGCCTATAGAGCAAGGATCAAATGTCTGCTAGGAGATGGAACTACAAAATCCATCATTTGACACCTCAAAAAATTAGGCGCCTTTGATTAAATTGATTTTATGACACCAAACTTAGCCATTTCTCCATTCTAACATCTGACGCTTCAAAAGGCTACTAACGATGAACGAAGAACCCTGCCAATTAGATGGTGAGCTCACGACATGACTAGAATCATTTTGCATCTAATGACTGCATGGAAGGCATCAAAGGACTGCATTAAGGACCTCAAAAGGGCCTATGAAGGCTCAAACACCATTTTGTCAAAAGTATGACTTTCAACTAGATGCCCTACTTTGACCTCTTAGCACAGGAGCTGGAATGTTCCAATCTACGCATCGTTTGTCTCATTGCATAGCTAGACCAACTTACAAGAGATGTCTCTAAAGGTGACAAAGTGATAAAACTGCTTCTAAGACCTCAAACAAACGATAGCCTTTTCAAATTAAAATATACGCTCCATACTTAGCCATTTTTTGGACGTCTTCATTTTTCAGTATTCTCCAAAGACATCGCACGTACGAGCATTTTCCAAATCTTAGAGGCTGATGGCTAGGTTCGTTGGATAGTTGGAGTAATTCCTCACAAGTCCCGTGAATACTTTCAAAGCTAAAAAATGCATTTGATAGGCCAAAAGGTTGGGTGACCCTAGCCTACAAAGGCTATAGTGTATGTTTCACATTTCTCCACCCTCTGATTTACGTGCCTGGTAGGATCTCTACCACGATCACTCAGAATGTTGGATTGACAACTTGACTAATGTACTGAGAAGCTAGACTAGAGTAGCACAGATGTTAGGAAGACCTCGTCTGCAACTACCATCATTTGATGGGCCCTATTTAGGTGCACCCCTAGGCTATAGGCGCTCAAAAGTTGAAAACTGACCATTTTCTGTAACATGCAAATTTAGGTACCCTCAACTTCTGACATCAACAACTGGAGTTCTGCAACTCAGATGACTTTTCTGGATATCTTGTTGAATAGCCAGACTAATTCTAAAGAGATTGACTACATCTGCAAGCAAAAATAACAAGATCTGGGCCCTCAAAAAGAAGGGTACCCCTGGACTACAGGGGCGCAGATTTGCATTTTGCTGAAAATCTTCATCAATTTGATCTTTGAAATCACCCTTCTGGCCACTAAAACGACCATGCAGGGGTATAAACCTATTGTGAAATGCTTCTCCATCATGATATGCCTCATTCTGAGTCTGAGGTTCAGGTTCTAAGCTCCAAGTACTGCTCAACTACTACTAACGACTAACATGACACTGACCAAAGTCCATATTTGACTAGCCCAAAAATAGTATTTTAACATCATTTAACAAAGTTTAGACTCTTTTAAGCAAAATGCCTTAATGAAGCCAAAAAATTGGTTTGGGTACAACATTAGGCTCTGTCTAGTGACCATGTTGAGTACCTACAGCATAGGAGGACCTAGAATCTTAGTGTTATGTAGACCAGTGACTTAATGATTGGGCATCAGAGTCAGGAATTTCCCTAATCACCTAAAAGCATTGGACTTTCCTAATCACCTAGCTTAAAAATCACCTAAAACACGAGAAAACATCAAGGAATGGGGAAACACAATACAACATAATGATAAAGCATACAAAGTATTTATAAAATATTTACAAAGTATTACTCCTCCCCCAAAGGGTTGAAGTGTTGAGATATTGCCCGCTATAAGGAAGTGGGAAGAGCCTTCCATCCTGATGCAAGAGAATGTATGTATTCTCTCCTGCAGATTTGTGAATCTGGAAGGGCCCTAACCACAAGGAATCAAATTTACCATGCATTCCTTTGGGTTCATGCCTTTTTTCCCATAAAAGGACTTGATCTCTAACCTCAAAGTCCTTGTGATGAGCCTTCTTGTCAAAAATATTTTTCACTTGCTCTTGGTGTTGAGTGATTTTATCAACAACCTCCATCCTCTCTTCTTGAAGTTTCATCAAGTACAGTATCCACTTCTGAATAGGATCATTGAATTATTCATCCTCCACTATAGATGCCAGCTATAAAGCAAACAACTCCCAGGTAATGGGAAAAATAGCTTTTGTACCATACAAAAGTACGAAGGGCAAGGTGCCAATAGCTCTTTTAGGAGTTATACGATTAGCCCATAGAGTGTCATATAACTTGGTATGCCAAGCCCACCGATTTGACTCAACTAACTTGCGCACAATTGTGATAATGTTCTTATTGGATGATTTGGCATGTCCATTACCCTGAGGGTAATAATCTGATGAATGCAACAACATGATGTCGTGATCAAAACAAAAACTCAAAATCTCCTTTGACGAGAAGCATGTTGCATTATTAGCCACAATTTTTTGAGGAAGTCTGAAGCAAGAAATGATATTCTCTTTCAGAAAGTTGCAAACCACTTCGGATGTAGATCGTTTAGTAGGAATCGCCTCAACCCACTTCGTGAAATAGTTTGATGTGGTAAGGACATAGTCATTCCCCTTGCTGGAACTTGGATTGATTGGACCTACGAAATCAATACCCTATTGCTGAAATGGAGCATCAATAATAACTAGCCTGAGTGGGAGAGATGCCAACTTGACTTTACCAGCAAACTGTTGACATAGCTGACATTTATGCACCCATTCATATGCGTCATAGAACATAGTCAGCCAATAGTATTGTGCCCGCAGGATCTTGAATGCAGTGACTCTCAATGAAAAGTGTATGTTGCATGCTTGAGTGTGAAAAGCATCCAACAACTTCTGTTGCTAGTCTCTGTCGATGCATAAAAGGAAAGTTTTGTCAAGGCCACACTTGTACAAAACGTTGTTAACAAGCATGAAATTCTATGCTTTCAATTTTAGTGTTCTTTTATGTTGTTTGTCCATGTGACATGGACATTCTCCATATGCTGAATAATACCATAGAGGTGTGTACCATTCTTCCATAGAATCAACTAATCGGACCAAAGGAAGGTCCTCTTCAATTTCTTGCTCAAAATCAACTCCACCATTGCTTTGAAGTTTACGATCTTCGTGCTCTGCCAATAATCGACAAAGACCTTTCCCACGTACGAGCTTGGTCGACTTGATCTCTAGATCATATTCTTGAACTTCCGCGATCTAGTTTCCTCTTTTGGTGTCCATATCCTATTTAGTTAGCACACTTTTAACTACTAGATCGGTGACATACATCGTTGTATGAGAATTCAAGAGATAAAAACTAAAAATTTTGACAGCTTTGACAACAACATATGCGTTTTTCTCAAGCTGAGAATAGCACATCTCAACATCCTTAATTATAACTCATAAATGCAATAGGAGATTCCCCCTCATTGAGTTTATGTGTCAGAATAGCAAACAATGAGTGCTTCGATGCATAACAATAAAGGACAAAATCCTTCTGAAAGTCTGGTCGAACCAACACTGGTGCGTTAGCAATAGCTTCCTTGATTTTGATTAAGGCTTGTTTGCCTACTTTTGTCCACACAAAAATGGACGTCTTCTTCATCATTGTTGAAATCTCCTTTGTCAGCTCTGAGAAATTAGGTACAAATCTTTGGATAAAGTTAACTTTTCTAAAAAAGGAGTGCACCTACATTTTTCTTGTAGGAAGAGATAGGTTTTTGATTGAATCCACCTGATTTGGATCTATTCTGGTCCCTTCTTTGGAAACGATATGACCAAGTAAGTTTCCCTTTGTCACCGCAAAGATGGTCTTCTTTGGATTCAACGATATCTTGTGATACTTGCATCTTTCAAAAAATTTGACGAGGTGTGAAAAGTGATCATCTCGTTTATCTAAAAAAATGGTTAATTCATCAAGGTAGACGACTATAATTTTATCCTTGAGATCCCTGAATGCTAAATCCATGGCTCTCTGAAAAGTAGCACTGGCATTTATAAGGCCGAAAGGCATCCTTTCATAAGTAAATGTCCCCCATGACATGGTGAAAGTTGTCTTAATTTGATCCTCCTCAGCCACTGCAATCTGATTATAGCCATAAAAACCATCAAGAAGTGATAGCATCTTTGATCCAGTGACTGTCTGTAAAGTATGCTCCATGATAGGTAAGGGATAATTATCCTTCAAGGAAGATTGATTTAAGTTCCTAAAATCAACGTAAATTCTGATTTCACCATTTTTTGCACATAGGAATAATGTTTGACACCCAAGTGGAGTGATGAATAGGAAATATTATCCTTGAGTCCACAATCTTCTGAATCTCCATATAGATAGTACCTTGAATTCGTGAATTGTGATGTCTTTGTTTCTGCTTGAAAGGCATAACATTAGACTTCAACGGAATTGTGTGAGACAATTCTATGGGTGTGAAGACCTTCAAGTCTTCATATGACCAGGAAAAAAAATCCTTGTACTACTTGAACAAGGCGATAAACCTCTCAGTTTCTTCCAGAGTACAACACTTTCCTAAATTCACAAACCGAGGCTTGTCTTCAATACCTGTGTTGACTTGATTATATTATGATGAAGTATTAACCCTTGACCTTTTCTGATCTTGGATGTAACAGTCATGCCGGTAAAAAATATCCTCTAAAGATACAAAACCCTTAGGAATCTAATTTCCTTTCAATTGAATGATTCCAAATTTTGTAGCTTCAAAATCTTCAGCAATTGACTCTCTAAAAGGATTAGAACTTCCTTCAAAGAAAAATTCTTTGTAGTTATCTCCCATGATGAAAAATTCTTCAATATCTTCATCGTCGTTGAAGACTTTCCAGTTGTCTAAGTTATCAAGAACAGTTGGTCTATAAATTAGCTCAATAGAAAATGAATTTTGACAAAAGTCAGAGTTTGGCATGAAAAGAGTGGCTGAAACTGCAAGAGCATCAACTTTGCTATTGTCCATTCTCAAAATATATTGGATGTTAAATGCATCAAACCAGTCGATTGCATTCCACACCCACTACCTGTAGGATTGAAGGCGACTATTCCTAACTTGGAAAATATTTTTAATTTATTTTACAATTAGCTCTATGTCTCCTTCGACTCTCAGCAATTTGATCCCCATATCCTTCTCATTCTTGAGACCTAATAAAAGTGCCTCGTATTCTGCAGTGTTATTGGTGCAATCAAATTGCAACCTATATGTGAAAGGATATAAACAACCTTCGGGAGAAATAATCACTACTCCCGCTCCTAAGCCTGATGTCAAGCAACTTTCGTCAAACTGCATTGTCCATATCTTAGATTCTTCATTTAATGCTTCCATGGAAAGTACAAATTTTTGACAATCCTCAATCACTTCTGACACCATAGCATATGTGTCTGGACCCATGTCTTGATACAACACTTGAGCATGTGGGTCCTGGGACAGTTTAACCACCATAAATTTTGACTTCATTTTAGGCTCCAGCTTGAATGTGCCCTTCTTCAATGGAATTGTCGTGAACAACCAATCCATCTGAATTTCTCCTTTGAGAACTTTGCAGAAAGTCCTGTTAAGTAACATCCCATAGCTAGTAGAAATATCAGCCACCAAAATGGTCATCACAATTTTCTTCTTTGGACATGACGCTATCCTTACTTGTGCATCTTTGAGTTGACCAACTAACAACACTAGCTTGGATTCAAGTGAGTAACACTTTTCCTGAGTAGGTGTGCACAAAAGTCTCAACGCATTCATAATTTGTAAAGGCATAACGTTGTCAGAAGCTCGGCTGTCAATTATACAATTGCTCAACTTGAAACCTCCTATATATAAGGATATATAGAACAGTCTCGGCTTCTCTTCTACAGGCACGAAGGACTATAGTAATGTTGGCTGGGCAGTAGCCTTCTTCTTCACAACTTTCAAGATTCTATCCAGCTGCTCTGGATGATCCTGTAAATACTCCAGTTGAAATATTTGTACCTTCATTTTCATCATAGAAGACACTATGTCAAAACTTGCTGAAGATGAATCTATATCAGCCGACAAGATGTTTTCTTGTGAAACTTTAGGATTAGAAGTAGAAGCTACTTCCTTTCATTTTGAATTCCACTTCTCTTCTTCTGCCTTTTGTGCTTTTAAATGTTGAGCATGTGTGAACACGGGTGAGGTAATATTCTCATGATTGACTGTGAGAGAGAATTGGTGATATTCTTCTTCTTCTTGATTTACGAGTTCTTGATCAAAATACCCCATTGTAGAGTCGCCATCAAACTTATATGTCCCTGAAGAGACGATATTTGGACTAGAAGGTATGAAACCTGAATTAGGATCAGCATCAGCAAATCCCATGAGCTGATTCATTCTTTGGTTTTCTGAACATGTAGTGTCGGTGTGTTCAACAGAATCATGGAAAGTGCAAAAGACTCTGGCTTTCTCAACTTCGTTGTTTTGTCTTGGTTGTCCTTGCGGAAGCTTCGATTTGAAATAATTGTATAGCTGGAAGTTATTTCTCCTCGGTTGGTACTGTTGTTGTGGTTGAAATGTTGGTGGTGTGGGCAAGGCTGGTTTCCCTTGAGGTGGTGACTATCTCTTCAGTATTGTCACCTCATTCGCTACCTTCTGTAGCAATGGATCAGTTGATGCTTGCACAAGCGGTCTGATCGAATCATCTTTCATCTTTCCCATCATAATCATGTTATCTTCAAGCTTGATTGCTTCTTCCTGAAGGAGTTGTAGACTATCTTCTTTGCTTATCTTCAAGAAAAAGGCTATCTTTGACGGTAGCGCATTGATGAAAGAACTCATCAAAATTTCATCAGATGGATTTAGAGTGTGAGAAAGACATGTAAAAAGGCGATTAAACCTTGCCACAAATTCTCTCATTGGTTCATGCTTCTCCATCTTTGAATTCGAGAGTTGTGCAAAAATTTTGTGACTATCCTTGACAAGCTTGAACCTCACGAAGAACTTCTCACTCATGATGACCCAACTAGTGATAATGCCTGGCTCAAGATTGTTGAACCAATTTGCTGCATTGTTCTCAAAAGTTTCCACAAAGAGATGTACTGCGATGTCCTCATGTGCAACATGAAAGATGGAACAATACATTGTGAATGTTGAAAGATGTTCATCTAGATGTCTAGAACCGTTACCATGAAATCTCAGGAAAAACTTGCATGAACCCTTGGGTAGTTCATAGTGTCCTGCTAAAGCCAATGGTCCAATATTGTCGCCCCGAGGCAAGGGGGCTAGACATATTGCATTTCTTCCATTGTGACCATTGTGGTTATTGTTGTTGTTGTTATTATGATCACTCATTTCTTCAACTGGAATGGGAATCTCTTCTTCAAAAATCTCTAATTCAATGAACTGATCAAGAGCCTCTTGGAAAGCAAGATCTAGCTGGATAAGAGTATCAATCCTCCTCCTAATATAAATTCAGTATGCTAGGATGCTTAATTCCACATGAGAGGTAGAAAGATTGGTCTACTTGTTGCAAGATCTACTTTCTCTTCTTCTTTAACCAGAGTGGTAGCCGCCTTTATCCATTGAGTGGTAGATGTATGATTTTGAAAGATAAAAGTGTGCAAGCTACTGATTATATTTGACTACTCTGCTTCGATAAAAACTAGATTTGGCTATATAACAGGTGGAATTAGTGTTGGTTGTTGTACTAGAGCAGTAGGACACCAAATAGTCATAACCGTGCAAATCCTAAGCTTTGAGAATTTTTCTTGCCTCATGCCCCACGGTGGGCGCTAGAAAACTATTGTCGTAACAAATAACACCTCTGGAGACAAGTTGGTACAGACAACAATGCACACTATGCAATGAGTGCTCTTCAAATTAAGAGGGGAAGCTCCCTCGTTGTCTAGACAAAAATGCTTCAAAAGTAAACTAAACTATATCCTGTCTTTTTGTCTCAGTAGTAAGAGGCACAAGATTTCAAATAAAATTTGAACGTTGTAGCCAAGGTTTTTCTAGTTCACAGGACCTAACTACAACTCAAAACTAAGTAACTTAACTATCCAATCTCCTCAAAAAAAATAGAGCATGAGGAAACAGAGTAGGATATGATTATACGATAACTTCAAAGATAGGATTACCAAGGAGGTGATGACACCTTTCTGAGGCGTAGGCTGAAAGAAAAGTTATAGGAAACCACACCAGTACGATGAACTCTACTTCTAAATTCCCGAGGAGGTGACAACACATTTTTGAGGTGTAGACATGAAACAAAGCTCATTAAGACAATAACAATAAACGATAAGTCTTAATTCTAAATTCCCAAGGAGGTGACGACACCTTTCTGAGGTGTAGATATGAAATAAGCTTATAAACACAAGAACACAAGACAATGATCATCCAACCAAAGTGAACAGATATAGAATAGCAATATTACAAGAAAATTTGGCTCAATATATATTACTATTATGTGCAAAAGTTATGTACAAATGAGCAAAAGCTCTTATTTATAGACATCAAAAGGTGTAGGGAACCCTAAAATCACCTTGAGTCAACTACAATTTTTCAATGCATGCAAGATTTATCGCTAAACCCTAATAAAGAAAACTATACAGTTAACTAGAAAACTACCATCAGTTAACTGGTACAATTAATCTAAAAATGGACAATGTGCAAGCATGCATGTCCTTATTGAAAGCAAGTTAACTAGAATACTACCATCAGTTAACGTAAACCCTAAATACAACTCCAAGTGTGTAAAGGAAATCCCAAAATAAACATGCATGAGATGAGACAGTGAGTTAACTTGAAAAGGAAATACAAAGTTTAACTCCTGTGTGTAATGTCTATCCTAAAAGGTGGGAACTGAAGTCTATTGGCTATGATCTTGAGCAACCAATCCCTCAACGAGATTGTTAACTGTATCATTGTCTGGAGAACTGATACTCTGTTGAAGTATGCTATGTATGTGTAGCATGTCCTCACCAATTGTGATATGGGATTGAAGTTCACCTCTACTCCTAGTTGCTTTATCGAACAACGCTGACATGACTGTAAGTTGATTAATCTTACAACCAATGGTCTCCCCATTGAAAATACTATGAACGAGTGCTTGGAGCTCTGACTATACATTAGTAAGCTCAACATATCCACCACCCTCAATCTGATACCGACAGGGTAAGTGAGACACTAAGGTTCTCACAAACCGGAGTGCACTAGTGGTGTGCTCTCTACTCTCAACCAATTATGATGCCATTGTTTCCTCTAACTTTTCCTTGAAAACCAACTATGTCTTCCAAGAGTAGATAGCTTCTTTATCTTTTGCATTTGTGACTAATTCATATGCCACACTCAGGTGAGCAATCATAATCTCATCCCGGGGTCTGTTAATCGCCATGTCTTGCTCCTCATCCTGGAGACGTAGACAAAGCTATCGTGCATTGTACCACAACTGATATAACTCTGCAAGCATAGAGCAACCTCTCACAACAAACTCTTCCTCCCATTCCTCCAAACACTTTCCATATGCAACTAAGTGATCAAGTTGACCCTGCTCTGCTGGTGGCACAAGTATCAACAGAAGTGTGATGATGACATCTAACCTATGTACACAGCTATAAATTTATTGATGAAGCTATCTGATTTCAGCCTTGGAGGTTGCCTTATCTTCTCCATCCTTCAGCATTCTATCCCTAGCACTATCTGTAGCAACCTGTAGGAGATCAACCTGAGTTTGGCGAGTGCTACAACCAAGGTTAACTGTGATAACCTCGAGGTCCTGAGCTTCAATCTCATCCAAACTCTTTCCCTCTAGAGGTATGGCAGTCTCTACATGAACCATGTTTTTGATCCTCTTGTCTAGTGCATCCTGGTAAACATGATCGAATTCTAAATGATCAAGGACATAGGATGGTTGCCTCCGCTTCCTTCCCAGTTGAGATTCAATCCAAGACTAGTCTCGGCTAATGCCACTAGAAGGATCTATACTAGCAATAGGAGGCTCCAAAAAGAGTGAATATGTAGAGGAGCTCCTGCAAGATGGAGATTCTAAGTCCAATTCGATGCAAATTGGGACTAGTGACTACTCTAGGGTTGGTGTAGAAACTCGAGGCTGGACTTCAGGCACTGGTGGACTCTACACTGGCCTTTGAACTGGCTCTCTAACAGGTTGTATGATAAGCTCCGTATGTGTATCAATGGCAAGCGCCTTAGCTTTTGAATTGTTTAGTGCTTGAATTTTCTTTGGAAAATTACTCCTCTTCTTCTATTTGGGTTTTGATGAGGAAGGTAGCGAAGGATCCACCACTAGCGGGTCTTCTTTAGGCACATTTACCCTCCTAGTCTTCTTGTTGTCGAGGTAAAGTATATTGTTTTGTATAACTTTACTTGACCTCTCTTTTACTGATGTGTACTCCTTGGCATACCAATCAACTACCGATAGTGGTTGTGTGTCAACCTGCTCTTTGAAAAACTGAGGAAATACTTCTCCCTCATCATTTGTTAAACCTCCCACATCTTCTGTCAAGAAAATAGAAATATTTGAGAAAGAAAAGCAGTCATAGCTACGTCTGCGCACCTCGAAGTCATCCTCACAATTTTCCCAATTGTCCTCCATAGTAGACTTATGGTATGCGCAACCATCGAGGCGTGTTGTGTAATGACCCCAAGGATCATAGGCACGTATATCAACAAGATACTTGAGACGATACTTCTCTAGCTCCTATCCTACAACTTTGGCATCAACTATCGTTATGCACCAATATATTATGAATTGCATGGGAAAGCTGGTAGCCTATTTATTCTTGCGGCGCAAATGATGATGAACATCATGTAACTACCTCAGGAACTCCATCAAAAACTGTTCTATCTGAAGGATAACATGGAAGCATGGTTGGATTTCCTATAAATCCATATACTTGGATGTAGGTGTATGTTGGGAACTGAATCAACCAGTTTTCCCAACCATCCATCACTACTCTAGCAACTGTCAAGATACAGACATACAACTCTTGGTCCAAGTTTCTTACTATATAAGTTAGGAAAGCCTCTTGAACATGCTTGAAGTGACGTTCAACATTAGTGAACTCAAGTTGATCATAATAGTGATAGACTTTCTGAACACTGAGTATGCCAACCGTGTTTAACCCTCTAAACTAACCTTGGTAAGCGATCAAGCACACAAGGTAAGAACACAGGTGAAACTCATTGGCAACTAGGAAACCGATGATTTTTTTGGAGAAAATCGTTGATGAAGGATGCCCAATCATAATGCTCTTGCCCAGATATGATGTGACCAATGATGTAATACATCCAAGGCTGAAAAATGTTTGCATGTGCATGACCTGAGACACGATTCAAGAGTGTGATTAGAATCAAGTACTCATCCTTGTACTCACTATGACCCACATTGTTTGGCAATTTGTTCCATGTTTGCTTCAACCATCGCTCTTTCATCTTTCTTTGGCACTTATCTATATTAGCGTTGAATGCATGCGCACATTGCTCCATAGAAATGACCAGACTGCTCAGGTGTTGAGGGATACCAAAACTTCTTTCAACGTCTAGAGGCTTGAGACTGCAAATGACTCATCCATCTACTGACACTATCTCACGAGTAGCAGAGATGTAATGCTTAACACAAGACTTCACAAACTCAACATAGTGAACATAGATAGGTATGGAAGCAGCCTCTAGTAACCCGAACTACTGAATGTTTTGGATAATCAAATCTTTGATCTTGACTAGATCTAAGACTGCCTCTAGCAGCACCTTGTGGAGATTCATCTCAATTGTCCTGATGAAGTCGTGAGTTAGGACCGAATTGGTCCTGTATTCGAGTTGGGTGTATTGCATTTTGAAAAACTCTCCCATTGACTGTGACCACGGCTATGTTCTGACAAGATTTCTGGAAATATAAAAATATCCTTCTGAGGCTAAAAATAGTCTATCGAAGGGTTATTTTTAGTGAAAAATCTAAGATATGGGTTTTGTCTAGAAAAAAGATTCTAAGACAACCTACAATGTCAGAAATGCAAAAATCTGACTTCTACTCGACCATGCAAGGAACTTTCAGTTGAGAAAATTAGAAACTCGAGAACTCATGCTCTAGAGTTAAAAATTCTTGAAAATTCAAACATATGAATTTAACTAGAGGATGCTTTGTGCAATCAATCGAGATGAATTAATTTGCCAAAATTTTCCTATTTTATGAACATGTGAATTGAATTTGAGAGAAATCTACTAAATTTGAGAGGAGAAAAGACATTTTTTTATGTGCTTTTCCTTTGTTAAAATCATCACTGACTTCTCAAATTTGTTGATAACTATGAACTGGTACCTGCAAAAGGAATTACTAATGCTCTAAATTTGATTGCTGACAAAATCGCCCAACTCTAGAGAAAATTCAGTCTACCTGTGAAGAATTACGAATTTTTGAAGCTGGATAATGAATTAATGCTAGGTGCCATGTTTAAATAGAATAAATTTGCACCTCAAAGGTGACTGCGAAATTTAAAACGTTAATTGAAAATAGAATGATTATGATCGGACCCCCTACAGTTACACTAACATTGACTTGGAGTACAGAATAAAATAATAATAAAAAAAATATTCATCATGCAATTTGAAAATAAGCATCAAAAAGGTGCCCCTTTGAAGAAAATCACCATTTAATACTTAAGCATGTAAAATAAATATTAAATATTATTTTATTTAGATGACATACCACATAAAGCACTTGGACAGATTCAACAACCTTTACTGATTTTGAAAAGTCCTCATTTGACCTCATAGGCATCCATTTGCTGAAGATATGATTTTTTTTACTAACTCCCTACTTTGTAGCTGACTGCAAAGTTACAACTTACCATATTCAACACTGATTTCTAGCTGACCGAGTGAGGCTATGATCATGTCGGGATATTCATCGACGCAAAGCCTGCACACAAGAATCAAATGTCTGCTGGGAGCTAGAACTACAAAATCCATCATTTAACACCTCAAAGAATTAGGCGCCTTTGATTAAATTGATTTTACGACACCAGACTTGGCCATTTCTCCATTCTACCATTTGACGCTTCGTAAGGTTGCTAACGATGAACGAAGAACCCTGCTGACTGGATGGTGAGCTCACTACGTGACTGAAAGCATTATGCATCCAACGACTGCATGGAAGGCATCAAAGGACTACATTAAGGACCTCAAAAGGAAAATCGCCCCTAGCCTATGAAGGCTCAAACAATAATTTTGTCAAAAGTATGACTTTCAACCAAATGCCCTACTTTGACCTTTGACCACAAGAGCTGGAGTGCTCCGATCTACACATCATTTGTCTCATTGTGTCACTAAAGCAACTTACAAGAAATGTCTTTGGATGTGACAAAGTGATAAAACTACTTCTAAGACCTCAAATAGACGATGGCGTTTTTAAATTAAAATATACGCTCCATACTTTGCCATTTTTTGGATGTCTTCATTTTTTAGTATTCTCCAAAGACCTCACACATACGAGTGTTTGCCAAATCCTGGAGGCTAATGGTCAGGCTCATTGGATAGCTAGAGTAATTCCTCACATGTCCCGTGAGAACTGCAAAAGCTAAAAACTCCATTTGATAGGCCAAAAGTCTGGGCGCCCCTGGCCTACATAGGCTACAATGTATGTTTCATGTTTCTCCACCCTCTGATTTTCATTCCTGGTAGGATCTCTGCCATGGTCACTCAGAATGTCGGATTGATAGGCTAACTGTTGTACTGCGAAGCTAGACTAGAGTAGCACAGATGTCAGGAAGACCTTGTCTACAAATACCATCAAATGATGGGCCCTATTGAGGTGTTCCCCTAGGCTACAATCGCTCAAAAGTTGAAAGCTGACCATTTTTTGTAACATGCAAATTCAGGTACCCTCAACTTCTGACCTTAGCAACTAGAGTTCTACAACTTGGATGATGTTGTCGGATAGCTTGTCGGATAGCCAGACTAATTCTGAAGAGATTGACTACATCTGCAAGCAAAAATAACAAGATTTTGGCCCTAAAAAAGAAGGGTGCCCTTGGGCTATAGGGGTGCAGATTTGCAATTTGTTGAAAATCTTCATCAATTTGATCTCTAAAATCACCCTTCTGGCCACTGAAACGACCATGCAGGGGTATAAACCTGCCGTGAAATGTTTCTCCATCATGATATGCCTCGTTCTAAGTCTGAGGTACAAATTTTGAGCTCTAAGTACTGCTCAACTGCTACTGACGACTAACATGACACTAACCAAAGTCCATATTTGACTAGCCGAAAAATAGTATTTTGACATCATTTAACAAGGTTTAGACTCTTTTATGCAAAATTCCTTAATGAAGCAAAAAAATTGTTTTGGGTACAACACTGCTTACTGAAGCTAAGTAAAACTAATTAAATATTCACAAAAATGTACACTGCAACTAAGACATGGGGGTGTGTCACATTCATTCTTCTCTCTTTTTTCAAAGAATATGTTTTACAATGCTTCATGGTTGGTAGTTCTAATTCGATATAACTTTAAACTAAAAACAAAGTAGTAATTCCAATATCTATATCTTGTCAAAGCAAATCTTAGAGATACTAGCATGATAACAATAATGGATAAAATAAGAAAGAAAAGTTCACAAAGGCACAAAGTCATTTTGTAGCTTCTCACCAATGGATCCTTGATATATGTAACAAGTGTCATATTAGAAGCATAAAATCTTCTAGATACAACAATTCCACAAACAACATGAATAAATACAAGCACAAAGTCTTGTAGATAATTCACCAATAGTTATCACAAATTCAAGTAAAGAGTGCAACACAAAGTTTACATAGATTTATTTAAAGCCCTTAGATCTCACACACTAATCATTGCCAATCTTAATCAAATCTAAAAGACAATTGATCCAACACAAAGTCTAGTATGCAAATTTCTTCTTTATTGATCAAAATAGATACACAAAGTTTCATGTATTTGCTTCTCAAAATGGGTAGAACTTCGTTGCAAAAGATAAAAGATAAATATTACAAAAGAATTGTTGGAAGACTAAAATCACTAAGAGGGGGGGGTGAATCCGTGATTTATAAGTCACAAACTTTTTCAAAAAACAAAAATTTGTGTTTTCTTTTGAAACAAGAGGACAAATGACAGTATGTAAAGAGAACTTGAATTTTATATCAAAACACCAAATGACAGTTCAAAGAATAAATTTGACTTGTGCATGAACAATATTGTATTTGCATGAACCATGAATTAAACATGAATCATTAATAGAGGATGAACTTAATACTTTCACATGTATCAGAGCTCACATTAATAATAGAACCTTTTTATGCATGAAATGTACATTGACAAAAATGAAAGATTGATATGAAATGAGGCATAACGTTGACAAATATGAAAGACTGATAATTATGCATTTGATAACACATTAAAATCAAATTGATAAGAAAGAGGTCACACACATAAAATCACCACACAACATATAATTTTTTCTTGAGTGGAAAACCCTCTAGGGGAATAAAAACCACTTGAAAAAAGTTTCTTTATTCAGATAGAGCACCAACTCCACTCAGTTCAGGAGCACCCACTCCAAGGAGCACCAACCCCTCAATAATTTAGAGCACCAACCCCTCACTAATTTAGAGTACCAACTCTAGGAGCACCAACTCCATTACAATGCAACACAGTTACAGTACTCTATCAGAGCCCTAGAAGTGCAATATGCAGTCCTACAATTTCAATAGAAGACTATAAAAAATTTCAATAAGCACATTGAAGAATGTTGTGTGTCAACATCTTCTCAAATAATAAACAAATTTTCAATATAGAATAACTTTTTGTATCACTTAAGGAGTACTCATGAAATCTCTTGTTTTTCTCTTCCTTATTTTCGAGAAATACCAAAAGCTCTTCTTAAATAGATACAAAATTTATGCACATAGGTTTTGTAACTATAAGAACCATCTCGAGTTAGGGTTTCAAAAGAACAGCCCTAGAACAATCTTTTAATCAAACCCTTTAAAGATAAACATTTCAATTACAACTTGTAGGTCTTCTTTTCCTTTCCTGATTTTTAAACAAACTCGTAATCAGAGATTACAACAATAACAAAATCACTTCATTACCCCAGTATAAACTCAAATACAGATCATTTAACAGAAATTAAAAAAAAAAACAGTTATGATTCGAGCCTTAAGAAACATTAATTGTCTTTTCTCACTTTATTCAAACAACTGAAGTAATACCTAATTATGCAATGAAGAAATCAAACAAATACCAAAGAAAGATCAATGAAGACAACCATAACTGCCCAGCTGAAGGAGCCATTGTCACTTCCTTATTAACTATCAAGCTCTTGCTAGCTCATAACCTGTTGTCCATGCTTACAACAAACTTGATTCACTCCTCTAGTGTCGGCCAAAGAAGAACACAGTTTTACAGCTGAGAACAAAAAACATCCTCATGGCGGCTAGGGTTCCAAACCCTTTACACAAACAAAAAGATATTGCCCTATTTTCCTTTCTTTCAAGTCTATTAGAGAATTTTTCAATCATAATAATGTTTTGAAGTTTGATACAAAGAAAAACACAATAATTAATAAACCATCATAATGCTTTTGAGTTCAATGACAAAGTCTTTAGCCACAGATGTCAACACAATCATTCCACATCATAACCAACCATTCACTGCCAATGCCAAGTCACTAATGAGTGAAGCGAAGTCACATGTATCTTGTGTCTCATACAACCCAATATAAACATTAGGCTCAAATTATTATGGAAAATAATATAGATACCTTATTACCACCAAATCAAAACCTTAAAGATACCGACATTCAAAGCTTCTTATTCGAAACAATATTGATACCTTATGAATGGAAAATCAACACTTTCTACAATGTCGATGTCACATACAATGTGACAATTTATATTGTTGTTGAACCAAAAAGGGTGACTCTTACCAAGTCACATTTATTTGAAAAATAATCAAATAATATGCCAAAACAAGTTGCCCAAAGTATTATAAAACATGAAGCAAAATATTTGCACACTAAATATCAATGAAGAGAATATATCATAAACCATGAAGCAAAACTTGTAATCTACATTCCTATGCCTTTCATACACTTGGATATTTTTTTGCGAACATGAAACGTGTCATTCATATATCATGTGAAGACAACTTGCAACAGATCAAGTTGATCAACCTAAATGTTGAATTATGAATAACCATCTAATATGTTCAAAACCAATACTTTTTGATATCACCATATTCACATTGTGACTTTAAAAATTAGGTCAAAACATCACGAATATACCTGTTGAATATACCTGTGGCAATCACTGTGACATCTAGTCTTTGAGGAACCAAACTGCAAAAAACCTGAAACAATATGAACCCAATGAATTTCCATAGGCAATATATCATGTAACTGCATAAGTGTGAATCACTAAATACTAAAGCACTAGATAATCAAGTTTGACATCAAGGAAAAACCACAAAGCAACTGAAAGCCAACAAGAATTCCCTCCTATTTATAAAAGGGAGGGAAGATAAAATCTAGGAAAAGTAGATGAGCAAAATTAGGAAAGTTACGTGAGCTAATTCAGGAAAATCTCACCTAGCAAGTCGAGTTATTCAAAATTGTTGTCCATCTTTTTGGGAAAATATCTTTGTTTTTACAAGTAATTACATTCTAGAAAAAGAAATGTAAGATGTAGAGAACTATTTACAAAATGTGTAAATGAAAACAAAAACTATCTAACACTAGAGATGAAAAGAATTATTCATGGTTCCTTGCATTGGTCACGAAAGTCTTCATATCTCCTCTTTGTCTACAGGATGAATGCCTCATCTGGACCAATAGTATAATCCACAATGGTGTGAATTTCGGTGATTGATCTTCTGGCAGATGAGAGAATCTTCTTGCATTTGTCAAGATGCATCTTGAGATTATCAAGAGAAAGTCGTATGTCATAAATTGCATGCATGGAGGTCTTTGAAAAATTTTCATCCTCCACTTACTTCATGAAGGCTTCCTTGTAGATCTGTGAAAGTTCACTGGTCGGGAGGAAAATATGATCTTCATCAAGGAGCTTACCCGGTAACTCCTTAATTCCATTTTCAAGGATAACACGATGTCCTTCGACATCTTCTTGTACTTGGTGGATATCATCAATTAGAGACTTGATCAATTGAATGCGGTGCTTGAGGGATTCTCTTACCTCCACATATTTCTCTTTGTCAGGAATTACCCCAACTTTCACCAACTTACTAAGCTTTGCCTCTTTCATTCGTGACCAAAATGACAGGCATTTCTCCATTTCTTTTTGCTCTTGGTAAAGTATGTTTTCTTCTTTATTGAGCTCTAATTTTAGCTTGGCTATCTGAGTGGCCTTCTCATCTGCAATAAATATGACTTTGTGAACCATGTTCTATCATTTCATTACAACACCTTACCTTTAGAGGAAAACTTCTCTGCCTTTTTCACTATTTGGTCCTCAAGGCTTACCATAGCCAAAGGTTGTACATTTCATGAAGAGCCTGCTAGTCTCCTCAAAATAGTTGCATAATGCTCCACCTTCTCCTTGTACATATTTTGGGTTTGTTCCATATTTTCAAGCCTTCCTACTAAGGCATATAGGACCACCTATGCATCTTCCTTTGCACTTTCATTTGTCACTTTGTTGAGTTGGACTCTCGTGACTGTGTAGTCCTGCATGTTTACATCACCTTCCTCTTGTGGGGGTAGACCATTCTATACAAACTTATGACCAATTTTGTCAACATGAAGCCTTGAATGTACCTTCGCCTTTTTCTTCCCCTTGGCTTTTGGAGGGGCTATCTCTTCAAGATCAAGCTCTTCTGGAGAGATCATTTGTTTCTTTCACTTCAATACTTGAGATACCAACCAAGGAGGAAGGGAGGAAGTATATGCTTCTTGATTCACCATCAATTCTTGTGTCACAACCACTTCTGTAGAAATGATTGGTATTGAAACAATAGAGGTAGTTTCTATCATGATTGCTCCTGTAGACTGCATACCAAGTTGACTCTACAAAGATTCATTCATAAATCTATCAAATTTAGCTTCAAAAGGGATGTCAAAAGATGGAGACAAACTAGGGATGGATGATGACGAGCTTGAAAAATTGTCAACAATTTGTAGATTTGAAACTGTGGGAGGAGTGGCAAGGATGGTTCATTCTGAAAGGGGGTGAGAAACATCCACTACATGTATGGTAGATGTGGGATGAGGTGAAGTAGGAAGAGGAGGTGGAGTGTTAGGATTGGGAGGTGTATGAGGAATATTTAAAGTTATGGGCGATGATGTTCAGGGAAGATCTTCAACAATGCTCTCATGAGGAGATAGTTTTTGTTCATTGCCATGCCCAAGTTCCACCTCATTACCTTCCTTTTCTCCTTCATTTTTTTTAGATTCCTCTTTTGATGCAGACTCTTCTTCTTTAGATTCTTTGCTTTCATTTACTTCTTCTTCAGAAGTTTTTTCATCAGAAGCAACCTACTTTCCTTCTGGATGTGTAGGTTCAGACTCTACTGTAAAACCCTGCCACGTAACCTAGAGGATGATGCAACACTACGGAAGCGCAACTATTTTTTTTTCTTAAAACAGAGTAACAATAACAAGTAATCTAATCTAAACACATACATTCTCTAGGACATGCAATGCGTCTACATGTAAATCCCAAAACTTACAAAATTAATCTAACCATAGCATATGAAATTAACTCATGATAAACAACATACATCAAAGCATTAACCCATTGCATAATATACAAAGTACAATAATGAATTCTTCCAAAGATTACATTAAGCCAATATACCATTACAAAGCTCATCTCCAAGATGAGGTAGATCATACAAAATGACACAATTATAAAATACACGAATCCTCCTAGATTACAAATGAGGAGTATAAATACATAGTGTCCCACTAATACAATGAACATAAGCGAAGTAACATATCCACAAAAACACATGAGCTCTCAGAACTGGAAGTTCCCACCATCACGAACAAGCAAAGAAAGCCCAACAGTGTAAGGTGCACGATCCACCCAACCATGTGGTACCTGTAGGCCCAACCCCCATGCTAGGAGATAGTAAAAAGAAACCAATACAAACCTACTACCTCTAGACACATGCAACATACAAAACAACACTGTACCGGTAAGCACATAACATAAGGTTACATTGCTTCCAAAACCATTGAATCAAGTACATCCATTGTGCAATACAAACCAATTTTTTTCATAGGACGAGTGTCATCACAAAGTTTGCATTGGTTATCTTGAGGAGATTTTCCTAGGTCTCAGCCCCCATCCTGGGTTATCCTGGTAACCTCTCACAAACTCTGGCCCCACATGCATACTAGTGCGAAATCAATTATCTTTCGAGAAGAAAACATAGCAATCTTAATGCCATTCCAAGCCTTCCCGACTCATCTCAAGTCTAATACAAGCCCTTGAGCCAATGAGTGGGGCTAAATTATCAAGTTAAATGTATTAATCTACCCTTTCCCCTAATATAGGTTATTTAATTTTCATTGATTAAACTGACTCTCATACAAGTTGTCCTAGCACCACTTTGTGTGCTGGCCCCCATTGAAAGCCACTCCCCTATTGACAACACAATATACTTATTCCACAACCCAAGGGTAGACATTGCACTAAAACTGATAAAAAATAACCACCATAACTCAAGAGGTAACACATCCCTACGGATGTCAAATACTGAATCCCAACTACGTGCACTACCCAAGGAAATCTCAAAGGGTGAAAAAAAGACAACCCTTTCACAATTTACAATCTCTTGAAGGCTTACATTTTCACAATAACAAATATCCCCCCAATACACAATTACAAAAGAATATGCAATTAAAATAAGCCACTCAAGTAATTAAATAAACTACCATTAGGACTTCCTAAATCCAAATAAATCAATAACTCATAGTTAAAATACATCATTTAAACATAATTCCAATTTATAAATCAATAATGAATTAAACTAAATGTTTAACTTTAAATTTCACAACTACTCATAATAATTAACTCAATTTCCTCAATTAAAATAATCAATCATTTAAAGTTAACTATTTGTGCTTGCATGCACCTATTACAATAAGAACCATTAAATAAATATATTTAATATGTATATATATAATTAAGTATAATTATATATACATATAAAAATATATATTATTTAATTATAAAATCAATTATACTTTTCCAATTAACATTTTAAAATATCAACTTATGCATTTTGAATTAACCATATATAAATATATTTATTATATATATATATATATATTAAATATATAATATATTAAAAAACACATGCAAATATATATATACTTATTATATATAATATATATATATATAATAAATATAAAAAAACATTTAAAACAATACAAATCACAGAATATAAAGGGCGATAACATATGCATACACAACCATAAGGCTGCTGCTATGAGGCGCTTCCCACACAGCTCTCCCCACATAGGGGGGGACATGGTTGTGGAAGGCAGTGGTGCTGCCTCCACAACAACGCCTCCCTTATGGGGCGTTGTGGGGGTTAAGCCCCCCCAACCTTCACAATAATTTTATTTATATAATTTTTTTTAAAGTTTCCTGAGCATGGTCCATTTCGTCGTACGGCGAATTCTTCAGACTTTAAAAATTATTATTTTTTAAATAAATTGCTACAGGAAATTCACAAATACATGTGTATTTATTATATATATATATATAAACCAATTATCCAGAAAGACAAATTTTAACCAAAATATTCTAAGAGAAATATTTTTCAACAAAAATTACCAGAGGTTCTAATTTTCTCAAATTTTACAGAGGAACATGATTTCCACAAATTTAACTGAGTTCCCAATTTCAATTTCAACAGAGGTTTCCTAAATCATCAAATACTTTCCTTTTGAATTTTCTATTGTGTTAAAAACAATTCCCTACAAAGATCTAAATCTTTCACGGTAATTACCATTTTTTACAGAGGCTGTAAACATTTTCTACAAAGGCTATAAATATTTACGAAAATCTTTCAATTTAAACAAAAATACAAAGTTTCTACAAATAATGAAATCCTCTTCTACAGGAAACTTTTCCAATTTTCAAAACAATAATAATTTAAGTAAACTTTTCAAATTAAATTTACAAAATACAACAAGGAACCTATTCTAGAAGATTTGTTGAGTCGAATTTTGATGCAGAGCTTTTCCTTCAATTTCCAACTTTGCCAAAGCCTCTTCCTAGAATTACCACTTTCCAGAGAATAGAAAAATAATCCAGAACCAAAATAAATGCAACCAAAATAGATCCCCAAATTTTTTGAGAGCTTCTATTTCCAAAATTTTAACAACCCAAAACAAATTCAACCACTCCAGAATAACCCCTTCTTTCCGTGAAATAACCTCTTTTCATCAATCCAAATAATTATCTCCCGAAATCAATTTTCAAACAATAGTAATAAATATCTTCTAACTTCCAGTTACAAAACAAATATCTTTTCAACAACAACCACATATATTTCCAAAGATCTTTTACAGATATATGCATTTGAAATTTAAATAACTTATTTCAAATCAAATTTAATCTAATAATAAAATCACTTTATAACATAAATTAAATTTATTTATTTATCAATTATAAAGCCTCAACATCAATAATCCAAATTAATTAAATAACCAATCATAACATTTATAAAATAATTCTCACAAATAAACCTTTCACAATAAATAAAATAACAAGGCAAATGTGGATAAAGAATATGACCAACACATGGACTGACGACACACTATAACTAGGGTAAAGGTTTGACTAGGTAAACCCGTTACTATTTCCCAATCAACATTATTGTTGGGTAGTGGACATGCTTAGACGTGTGAATCCAGGTGAAGTCGTTGTCCTATACCTACAAACCTACAAACAAAGCATATGTTGTACATGTATCCAAATAATAAATCATACACACCGTGAAGAGAGAATCGTGGAATCACAAGGCACTCGCATGCGAGTGATGCAATCATGTTCCCTTCACCAATATAGTATCATAATAAACTAATGAACTACAACATCAATTAAAATACAAATGAGTATATATCAATCACTCAAATAATCACTTAAAACCAACATAAAGCATGCCATAAACCATCAATATAGTGTATCATCTAATCAATATAGATCTATCATCGCTCCACTATCAACGATCGAATAATAATAACATAAAATATGGTCTATCAATGTATCTAAATTGTTAGAGAAAACATAGCAAATCAAAGGGGTGTTACATCTATTTCCTCTTGTTCTTCAATAGTCTGCATAACTTTCTTGCTAGAAATGAACTTGATTCTAGGACCTCTTCAGGAAGAAGGGGGAATAGTCGCTTATTTTTTCTATAAGTGGAGTTCTAGTTGTTGACTAGTTTCTAATCCTGGTACTTCTCATTTTGATTCAATCTTGAAAGATTTCATTTGGAAACTATGTTTATGCAACCATTTTGTTGTGTTGTGCAAGATGGGAGCAAGCCTTTCCCTGATAGAGATACTTTCCTTTTTTGACCATTGAATTGGAGGTAAGGGCCTCTTAGCAATCTCATCTTCTTCATAGGTAGAGTTTAGGATGTTGTCAGAATCTTGGAAATCCTCTGGTAGATCACCCACACCCATCCCTCTGATTTTCTCTATTGTTAGCCTACAAAATTCTATTTTGCGGATGTCTTCTTCATCCTTGCAATCAACCCATTTTTCTTGAAAATGATAGACATGCATGTGATCATTTTCAATTTTCTCTACGCATCTCAGTAATCAAAGCCAAATCTATATTTGTATGTCCTGATAGTTATGATATGCATCTCATCATATATTGGATTTGCCTTTTGTACACTATGAATAGTATACCTTCCAATTTTCAGTGGGTACTTGAAACCTGGTTTGTGAATTCTCATGTATTCCCTGTGAACTGATATCAACTATCTGCACAACTCCATGAGTATCCATTTATTTGAGGGATATCTAGGCAACATGAAAGGGCACCCAGTATAGCAACCTACCCTCATATAAGTGAAAGTTGGAAATTGCAAAAAGATACAACCAACCTTACCACTTTGTATGCCTCATCTGACACCCTTTTCTTTTCAAGAGTTGGATCAAAACTGAACAACAGAGGTGCAAAGAAGGAATCTGTAACCCTTCTGAAATGATGAAGACTTTTTTTCAGTTTCAACTAATATAAATATTCATACATGAGTACAAAATTTTAGTTTCCCTTTATAGATAGCCCTGGAAATCATCTCATCACAATGACAACATACACCAAATTAGAAGTCATGTAGAACTTGAGAGTGGTTGGCACATTTATCAACTTCTCATGAATTTCATCACTGATTTGGGTTCCCCAATCAATATGAGTTTTCTTTCTTCTAATGATCCAAATTTATTCACACATCCACTCCTAAAAATGAGATGACTCAGGTAATCCTTTAACCCTACTCAAGAGAGTAATCATATCCCTGACATCCTCTTTAAAGTCACTTCAAGGAATCCCCTTCGACCATCTTGAGATAGTAGGCCTAGGTGTTTTCAACTATATATTGGCTATTAACCAAATTTTTAGCCTTAGTTGGATCTTGATCATAAACTTCATGTGCCTATTGCATTGAAATATTTGTGTATTTTTCCATGTGGGGAACCCAAAAAACAATGTCAAAAAATTCAGGATCCAATTTCATCATGACTTGTCCCAAGGAGTCTATTACACTTCTGCTATCTCTAATGTAGTGAGATGCAACCTGAAGAACAAACTCTGTAGTATGAGAAAAAGTCGAGAATGTGGACACCAAGTACAAATTGCTATGGAAAATGGGTCTCAAGCTGTCTTCCAAGGGATTTTGTTCAATTCTTTATACAAAGTATTCAAGGTCCTGATGACCAACTTTGGTGTCCTTGATTTCATCCACCTTCAAGATCACCATGGTAGGAAAAAAGACACCCTGGTATTTATATTTCATTTTTTCCTCTTTCTTAGAAGACGATGGAGGCTTCTTTGTTGTCATCTAGAAACAACAGGATCAAGAGATATGACCTTCGGGGTCACTTGACAAGATCTTGAGAGAAGCTACAAGAATGGTGAATCAACAAATGTTAGAAGAAAATGAAACATTGGGAAGCATGAGGCAAGCAAGTGATTCAAAGCAAGTATGAATGAGCTATTTTGCATGAAAAATGGAGCATGAGCGAAGAAACAAAGTTCAAAGCGCAAGGAGAGTGATTTCGGAGCGTTAGGGGAAAAACTGCCTTTTGTGTAGGAGCATTGAAAATCAACACTCCTACACTTGGGATAATGATTTACATGTAGGGGTATTGATTTTTAGCACTCCTACATGTAGGCTGCATGTAATATGTAAGAAGTGTTAGGGCGCTAAAAATCAACACCTTGACATTTGGGTGAAGTTTAATTTTATGCTCAAGCACTAAAAATCAATGCTTGAGCATGTTCATCTTTGTTTTTCTCTTTCTTTTGGAGTCAGGTGTCCAAGCAGACAAAAACACCGCCATGACATCTAGAAGACAAGGCACTCCATATAGGAGTGGTGATTTTCACTGTTCGTACATTTGGAGTGGTGAAAATATCAAGTGTAAAGGTGGATATAAACACCGCTCGACATTGAAGTTTGAGGGAAGACCTTGGTGTAGTGGTGGTTAATTTCATTGCTTGAACATTGAAGGGCTTGGTAGACTTGGTGTTCAAGCAGTGAAAATCACCACTCAAACAATTGGAGTGATGATCCTTTGGAAAATGGTAAGGTTTCATTCATTTCAACATGTAGATGCTTAGAATTTTCACCGCTTAGTGAGTTGTGTAATCCTAGTGATAAATGATGGAAAGATAAAAGATAGTGAAAAAGACAGAGACAACATAAAGACCAGGGCACAAAGAAATATGCACAAAACAAAAATGAAGAGTAGGGTGTGACTTGAAAAGAGGGAGGCGAATTCAAAAGATGGAAAATATTCAAAACCCTAACAAAGAAAAACATATTAACAAGATTGAATCGACATTTACAAAGATTCCTAAAACGAATGGAAAGAAGAAACACAATGAAGAGAAAAAGCAACGACATACCTGGTGAAAAACACAATGCCCTAGCTCAAAACTTGGGAAAGATCTTCAAATGCAGGTTTGCTTTGGGCTTGGAGAACGTCCAATATGCAAAGGAGAAGGTGAATGAAGGTTAGAGTGAAGATGGTTAGCTAAAAATCACTTAAAATCCTTTTAAAAGTGTCATTAATGCAACTTAACATTTGCATTAATTAAGGTGCACTAAGTGGCGAAATACATGCATGAGCAGTGAAAATCACCACTCTTGCATATGTAGACTCAGTGAAATATAAAGTGCACAAGTGCTAATTTTCAGCGCTTGTGCATATTACAAACTTGATTTAAAAGAAGAATGCAAAAGTGCTAAAAATCAACGCTTGTGCATCTCAAAGACTTGAACAAAGTGTAGGAGTGTTGATTTTCAATGCTCCAATACTTCGAGGTAAAATTTAATTAATGCACATGTAGGAGCATTGATTTTTACCACTCTGACATGTTTCACAATTTTACCAACCTCCAAAGGTTGAGAACTGATGAAGATACTTGTTTTGAGGTGAATCAAAATTAGCCTTATTTTGTGTGCTTGAAAATCATGAAACTACAAAATGAACAAGTTTCATAGGGGGGTTATTCATGAATCGAGCGTTGCTAAATTTCATGATAATAGTTGGCTCCAACTGGGGATCTTCCTTCAGTCATTCTTAGAAATGATTGAAAGGAGAAGAACTCCAGAATTCAAGTTCCTTTATCCATCCATTAGGCATAGAGTCAGGCGACAAAAACAAAAATACTTAAAACAAAAAGATGCAAGGACTTGAAAAAATAAAATATTTATATTTGAACGCCTAACACCTTACTGTGTAAAATTGTTTGACGTGTTTCCTGCGCTGTGAGGAAGAGAAAATGGCATTCCATCCTTGTATGCCAACAGGAAACTATTTTCACCATGCAGCTGATGAACTTTAAAAGGTCTTATCCACAATAAATCAAACTTCTCGTGCATACCCTTTGGTTCTCTTTGCTTGTCCCATAGGAGAACAAGATCACCAATTTGAAAATCTTGAGACTTGTCTTTCTTGTCAAAAAGCTTCTTTACTTGGTCCTGATGTTTTGCTATGCGGTTAGCCACTTGAACTCATTTCTCTTCCAATTCAGAGAGATACATTATACACTTATCGACTAAGTTATCAAAAGTCTCATCCTCAATGGCCTTAGCCAATTTGAGGGCTGGAAGTTCCAAGGTTATGGGAATTTTTGTATTAACCCCATACAAGAGTTGGAAAGGAGACATACCAATTACCCACTTCGAAGTTATTATAGCTGCCCACAAAGCATCATACATAGCTTTGTGCCACAAACGTTGATTCTTGTCCACAAGCTTGCAGATTATAGTCACCAAATTTTTGTTGCTTGATTCAGCTTGGCCATTACCTTGTGTTTAATAGTTGAATGAATAAGACAAAGTTATTTCATGTTCAAAACATAACTCAGTGATCTCACTTGACGAGAAGGCAAAATCATTGTTAGCAACAATTTTGTTCGACACACCAAACTTGGAAATGATGTTTCCTTTCAAGAAACTACATACAACTCCAGAAGTAGCATGCTTGGCTAGAAATGCTTCCACCCACTTGGTGAAGTATTCAGTTGTGTTGGCTAAAAACTAACACATTTGGAGTGCAAGTTTGTATGGAAAACTATGTACACTATGTAATGAGTGCTCTTTAAAATTAGGAGGGGAAGCTCTCTCGTAGTGCAGAAAAAATGCTTGAAAAAGTAAACTAAACTAATCCCTATCTTTTTGTCTAAGCTAAAAGAGGCACAAGGTTAAGAAAACCAAGAACGTTACAGCTAAGGATTTTCTGGTTTCGCAGATCATTAACTACAACTAAGCTAACTACTTTAAATCTATCCAGTTTCCTCAAGAAAACAAAGCATGAGGAAATAGAGCGGGAATGATTATTTGACGATAAGTCAGGTACAGACTCACAACATGAAGGAAAGGTGGCAACACTATCTGCTTGTCTAAATAGGCTTATTGGAAACAACAACATACGATAAACCAAGTATAGATTCTCAACTTGAAGGCAAGGTGGCAAAACTATCAGCTCAATCTAAATAAGTTTATTATTCACACACATCATACGGTAACCAAGAATAGATTCTCAACTTGAAGGAAAGGTGGCACATCTATCAGCTCAATCTAAACGAGTTTATTGAACACAAAACATGAAAGATAGCCAACTAGGATAATAAATTGCATAGGCGAGACACGCATACAATCTACGATCAAACTAGCCACTATATCTAACTAAAGCAAGAATTCACCATCATAATTGCATGAAACCCAAGTGGCATAACAATTCATCACAATAGTAAATACTCATGAACAGATACAAAACAAGCAATATTACAGGCAAGGTAGGCACATCATATATTTCTCTCTCATGCAAAAGTTCTTGAAAAGATACAACAATAGAAATACTACAGGCAAGGTGGGCACAACATGTATGCTATCACACAAAGGTTATGTACAAATGAGCGAAAGCTCTTATTTATAGACATCAAAGGTGTAGGGAACCTTAAAATCACCTTGAGTCAACTACAGTCTTGCAATGCATGCAAGATTTATTGCTAAATGCTAATAAAGCAAACTATACAGTTAACTGGAAAACTACCATTAGTTAACCGATACAATTAATCTAAAAATGGACAATGTGAAAGCATGCACGTCCTTATTGAAAGAAAGTTAATTGGAACACTACCATTAGTTAACGTAAAACCTAAATACAACTCCAAGTGAATAAAGATAATCCCATAATAGACATGCATGAGATGAGACAACAAGTTAACTTGAGAAGGTAACGTCAAGTTTAACTCCTGTGTGTAATGTCTATTTTGAGAGGTGGGAACTGAAGTCTATTGGCCGTGATCTCGAGCAACCAATCCCTAAATGAGATTGTTAACTACATCAACATCTAAAGGTCGTCACAATTCACTACTTGTTAGCAACTTGAGCAATCTTGGCAATCTTTGCACACTCAAACTAGCATTTCACTGACTTATAACTTTGGTGGCTCTGTAATTGAAGTGATGGCCATTATCTCTTCTGCAGCTCGATGTCTCTGATGCTTCTCCTTAATGAAAGAGTGTTGCATGATGAAACTGTGAAGTTTGACTGCGCACACTCTAGTTGTGAGAAATGCAAACGAATTTGCTGCATATGCAGAATTCCAACAGTATCAACCCTCTAAACTGGCTTTGGAAGAAAATCGACAATACGAGGCATGGAACCATATGGATTTGAGTGATTACACCTGTCAACACTCTCAATGCACTTGATACAAATCGGTGTCATCTTTTCTGACAAAATCATGAATTAAGACTGATTTGGTCTTGAATTCAGTTTGTGTGAACTACACTCTGAAAAACTCGCCTATCTACTATGAACATGATTATATTCTGACAACTTTTTTGGAAAACTAAAAATAGCCTATTGGAGAGCAATTTTCTTGCAAAATTATGAGATATGGGTTTTGTCCAGAAAAAGATTCTAAGACAACCTAGAAAGTTAGAAATGTGAAAATTTGACTTCTACTCGACCATGCAAGGAATTTTCTGTTGAGAAAATTAGAGCCTCGACAACTAAGGCTCTAGAATAAATTTTCCTGAAAAATTATGGTACATGGGTTTTCTCGTAGATGATTTGTTTTGTCAAAATTCGCCAGTTTTTCAAACATGCGAAAAATTTTAAGATGAGAAATAGAAGAATTTAAGATAGAAGATAGAAGTTTTTAGTACTCTACTTCTACTAAAATCGCCATCTTATCTGAAGTTTGATGATTAATTTGGACTTGTACCTGCAAAGAAAGTGTTTTGATGTCTTCGACAATGATTGTTGATGAGAAATTTTCCCAACACTAAAGGAAATTCGCCTTTGCTTTGAAAAATTATGAATTTTCTCGAGCTGTGTGAATGAAATATGACACCATGCTTGAATAAATAGAATAAATTCACACTTCAAAGGTGACTGCAAGATTTAAAACCTCAACTAAAGATAGAAAACTTTTGATTGGACCCCTCCAGTTCGAACTAAGACTGACTCAAAGTTCAGAATAAAATAATAAAATAGTATTCATCATGCAATTTCAAAATAAGCATAAAAAAGGCGCCCCTTTAAAGAGAATCGCCATTTAATACTTAAGCATGTGAAAAAAATATTAAATATTATTTTATTCAGTTGAAAAACCACATAAAGCACTTGGATGGATTCAACAACCTTTACTAATTTCAAAAAGTCCTCATTTGACCTCATAGGCGTCCATTTGCTCAAGATATGACGTTTTTTTATTAACTTCCTACTTTGTAGCTGACTACAAAGTTACAACTGGCCATATTCAACACTGATTTCCGAGTGACCAAGTGATGCTGAGACTAAGTAGGAATATTTATTGCAAAGCCTGCTAAGCAAGGAAGAAATGTCTGTTGGGAGTCATCACTACAAAATCCATCATTTAACACCTCAAAAAAATAGGTGCCCTTGATTAAATTGATTTTCAGATACCATACTTGGCCATTTCTCCATACTGCCATCTGAGGCTTTAAACGTCAATGAACGGTGAATCCTACTGACTGGATAATAGGCTCACTATGTGACTAAAGGTATTCTGCATCCAACGAATATATGCAAGGCACCTAAAAGCTGGATTAAGGACCCCAAAAGTAAGGGTGCCCCTGGCCTAAAAAGGCTCAAGCACCATTTTGACGAAAGTACAACTCCCAATCAGATGCCCTACTTCGACCTCTGATATTGGGAGTTGTGTTAGCCTAATTCAAGCACCGTTTATTTCAACGCGTAGCCAGAAGGACCCACAAAATATGTCTATAAAGGCAACGAAGCGAGAAAACTGCTTTTAAGACCTCAAATAGAATGGCGCATTTCCCAAGATGGAATATATGACCAGACTTTGCCATTTTCTAAGCTGTCTTCATCTTTTAGTATTTTGCAAAGACCTCGCACGTACAAGCATTTGCCAAATCCTGAAGGTTGATGGCTAGGCTCGTTGGGTGGCTGGAGTAATTGCGCATAAGTCTCGTGAAGACTTCGGGAGCAAACAACTCCATCTAATAGGCCTAAGGGCTAGGCGCCCTTGCGTATAGAGGCTATAGTGAATATTTCATGTTTCTCCACCCTCTAATTTACGTGCCTGGTAAAATCTCTACCATGATCTTTTAGAATATCGTATTGATAGGCTGATCGATGCATTGCGAAGCCAGCTTGGAGAAGCATAGATGTCAGGAAAACCTCATCTGCAAACTCTATCATCCTAGAGGTCATTTTGAAGGGTGCCCCTAAGCTACAAGGGCACAATTTCACCATTTGAGAAATTTTTGTGATGTGAAGTCTCTTTGTAATCTCATCTTATGACATTAACTGTTGGAGCTCTGGGACTCAGATGACTACATTCGATAGCTCATCGAATAGCTGGACTAGTCGTGAAGAGATTAGATGCATCAATAGGAAAGAATGCCAGAATCTAGCCCCTTTTCAAAAAGGGCACCCCTAAGCTATAGGGGTGCCAAAGCTTGTGAACTGATCATCTTCACAATCTACAACCTCTGGAATCCTCAACTTCTGACGTCAGTTACCAGAGTTCTGATTCTCGGATAACCTCACAGGATAGCTCATTAGATGACGGGTAATTCTGAAGAGATTGACTATGTTTATGAGCACATGCCACAAAATCTGGACCTTGAAAGAAAAGGGCGCCCCTTGACTATAGGGGCACAATTTTGCTTTTGCCTGAGAAATCTTCATAAATTGATCACTGAAATCTTTTTCTTGGTCACTGAAATATTTCTCTTGGTCACTAAAATGACCATACAAAGGTATAATTGTCGTCATGAAATTCTCCTCCATCGTGAAATGCTTCGTTCTGAGTCCCCGATTCAAGTTCTAATCAATGGATACTGCCTTTGACTGACACAACATTGACCAAACTCCATGCTTGATATTGCCTAAAAAATGTATTTGACATCATTTTAGCAAGGTTTAGACTCTTTTAAGCAAAATGCCTTGATGAAGCAAAAAATTTGGTATGGGTACAACATTAGGCTTCGTTTGGTGACCATGTTGGATACCTACAACATAGGAGAACCCTAGAATCTCAGTGTTATGTGGACCAGTGATTTACAATTTGGCATTGGAGTCAAGACTTTCCCTAATCACCCGAAACATTTGGAGTTTCCTAATCACCTAACCTAAAAACCACCTAAAATAGGACTACCTAAATCACCTAAAACACGAAAAAACATCATAGAACGGGGAAACACAACATGACATTACGAAAAAGCATAAGGTAAAGCTACTTAAAGAAAATCACTCCACCCCTGAAGGAATGAAGTGCTTTGGATATTGTCTACTGCATAGCAACGGGAAGAGCCTCCCACCAATGTCATTTTTGCCTGAAAGGCTTGACTTCTCTTCTCCTCAGAATTGCAAGAGGCAATCCCTCTAGAATGATGTTTCTTAGGTATTCATATATCCATGCAAAGGTACTTTGACAAAAGTTAGAATATGATGCAAATAGGCAAGCTGATACCCCTGAGGTATTAGTTCTATTGTCGTCCATCCTTAGAATGTTGAATACTTCAAACCAGTCAATCGAGTTCAAAACTCAATTTTTGTAATGTCATAGGTGATCTTTTCTAACCTAAAAATATACTTTGACTGGTTCATCAATCAGCTCTATATCACCTTTAACACATAGGAGTTTGATTCTGATTTCTTCGACATCTTTGAGGCCTTGCAAAAGCACCTCTTTTTCAGCTTTTTTGAATTTCAATTGCACAGATGAGTGCAACTGTCCTTTAGGGGAGATGATCAATTCCCCTGCTTCTAAAAATGTTGTTGAACAATCTCCATTAAACTGTATTGTCCATGACTTCACATCCTCAGTCAGTCTCTTTTTAGAACAAGCAATGTTCTGGTCTTCAATTTCTATCTCTGACAGAGTCGCACAATTACCAAGACCTGTTTCAAGCTTTTCTTTTGTTGGAACAAATGATTTGAGCACAACTGGCTTCTTTGCAACCTTGAGAATATGATCTAGTTCTTCAGGATGATCCTAAAGATATTCCAGTTGTGAGATTTGTACCTTGGTCTTCATCATGGAAGCTACGATGTCAAAATTATCTAAAGACATCTCTTTAGCAACTAGCATAGTAATCTCATGTGAAGATTTGGGTATGGAAGTGAGAGGCACTTCTTTTCCCTCTTCATTTGATTTCCGCCTTTCTTCTTCTTTATATGCCTTGAATTGTTGTGTACGTGTAAACACAGGAGGAGCGTACTGACGATATTCTTCTTCTTGATTAACGAGTTCTTTATCAAAGTATCCCATCGCGGAGACACCATTGAAGTTGTCTGTCTGTGGTAAAACAACCCTCGAACTTGGTGTTGGTACAAAACTAGAACCAAGAGCAGCTTCAGTGTATCCCATGATTTGGATCATTCTCAGGTTCTCTGGACATGTGGATCCAGAATGTGCATCATTGTCATGAAAAGGACAAAATATTGCACTGTGTGTAGCTTCAATTATTGGTCTTAATGGAGATGTTGGCAACCGTGGTTGAAGATATTCCCTCTTTGGTTGGTACGGTTGCTGAACTAGAGATCTGAAAGAATCTATTTTCATCAAGTCGGAAGTGATCATATTCTCTTCCAACTCGATGGCGTATTCTTGTGCACTCTTCAACTCTGTTGCTTTGGTTGTCTTCAAGAAGAAAGCTATCTCTGATGGAAGAGCATTTATGAAACAACTTATCAAAATCTCTAGTGATGGATCGAATGTCGAAGAAATTCTTGTCAGAAGATGATTAAATCTTGCTACAAAATCCCTCATGTGTTCTTTGTGCTCCATCTTTGAATTTGTGAGTTCGCCGAAAAATAGATGATTGTCTTTCAGTGGGCTTGAATCTCGCCAAAAATTTCTCGCTCATAGTTGCCTAGCTTGTAATATTTCCTAGCGCCAGGTGATTGAACTAGTTAGCCACATTTCCCGTAAGAGTCTCAACAAAGAGACGCACCGCAATGTCTTCATGTGCTACGTGCAAGATGGCACAAGCTGTTGTGAACGTAGAAAAATGGTCCTTTGGGTGTTGAGATCCATCATCGTACACTTCCTTGACACTTTAGGTAACTCATGATTTACCTCAAAATAAAAAGGTCCAATGTTATTACCCCAAGGTAATGGGGGTGGATGTCGCCTTTCAACATTATTGTTGTTATCATCCATTGCTTCTGTGTCGATCATGCAATCAAATGCCAGAGTGTCATTCTCGTGAAATAAAAGCATTAAGCTTTTCTTGAAGTTTTCTTGCCTCATGCCCCATGATGGGCGCCAGAAAACTATTGGCATAAAAACTAACACCTCTAGAGTGCAAGTTTGTACAGACAACTAGGTACACTACGTAATGAGTGCTCTTCAAATTAGGAGGGGAAGCTCCCTCGTAGTGCAGAAAAAATGCTTGAAAAACTAAACTAAACTAATCCCTATCTTTTTGTCTTAGTTGAAAGAGGCACAAGGTTAAGAAAACCAAGAACGTTGCAGCTAAGGATTTTCTGGTTTCGCAGATCATTAACTACAACTAAGCTAACTACTTTAAATCTGTCCAATTTCCTTAAGAAAATAGACCATGAGGAAACAAAGCGGGAATGATTATCTGCAGATAAGTCGGGTACAGACTCATAAATGGAAGGCAAGGTGGCACCACTAACTGCTTGTCTGAATAGGATTATTGGAAACAACAACATATGATAAACCAAAAATAGATTCTCAACTTGAACGAAAGGTGGCACAATTATCAGCTCAATCTAAATAAGTTTATTATTCACACACATCATACAATAACCAAGAACAAATTCTCAACTTGAAGGCAAGGTGGCACATTTATCAACTCAATCTGAATGAGTTTATTGAACACAAAACATGAGAGATAGCCAACTAGGATTATAAATTGCATAAGCGAGACACGCATACAATCTACAAACAAACTAGCCACTATATCAAACTAAAGCAAGAATTCACCATCATAATTGCATGAAACCCAAGTGGCATAACAATTCATCACAATAGTAAATAGTCATGAACAGATTTAGAATGAGCAATATTACAATCAAGGTAGGCACATCATATATTTCTCTCTCGTGTGAAATTTCTTGAACAGATACAATAATAGCAATACTACAGGCAAGGTGGGCACAACATGTATGCTATCACGCAAAATTTATGTACAAATGAGCAAAAGCTCTTATTTATAGACATCAAAGGTGTAGGGAACCTTAAAATCACCTTGAGTCAACTATAGTCTTGCAATGCATGCAAGATGTATTGCTAAACCCTAATAAAGCAAACTATACAGTTAACTGGAAAACTACCATCAGTTAACCGGTACAATTAATCTAAACATGGACAATGTGAAAGCATGCACGTCCTTATTGAAAGCAACTTAACTAGAATAGTACCATAAGTTAACGTAAAACCTAAATACAACTCCAAGTGAATAAAGATAATCCTAGAATAGACATGCATGAGATGAGACAACGAGTTAACTTGAGAAGGTAATGTCAAGTTTAACTCCTGTGTGTAATGTCTATTTTGAGAGGTGGGAACTGAAGTCTACTAGCCATGATCTTGAGCAACCAATCCCTCAATGAGATTGTTAACTGCATTAGCATCTAAAGGTTGTCACAATTCACTACTTCTCAGCAACTTGAGCAATCTTGGAAATCTTTTCACACTCAAACTAGCATTTCACTGACTTATAAATTTGGTGGTTCCGTACTGAAGTGATGGCCATTATCTCTTTTGTAGCTTGATGTCTCTGATGCTTCTCCTTAATGAAAGAGTGTTGTGTGATGAAACTACAAAGTTTGACTGTGCACACTCTGGTTGTGAGAAATGCAAACGAATTTGTTGCATATGCAAAATTCCAATGATATCAACCCTCTAAACCAGCTTTGGAAGAAAATTGACCATACGAGGCATGCAACCATAGGGTTTTAATGATTACGCCTATCAACCCTCTAAATGCACTTAATACAAATCAGTGTCAGCTTTTCTGACGAAATCATGAATTAAGACCGATTTGGTCTTGAATTCAGTTTGTGTGAACTACACTTGAAAAACTTGCTTGTTGACTATGAACACGACTATATTCTTAAATTTTTTTTGGCAAACTAAAAATAGCCTGCTAAGGCTAAAAATAGCCTTTCAGAGAGCAATTTTCATGAAAAATTCTGAGATATGGGTTTTGTCCAGAAAAAAATTCTAAGACAACCTAGAAAGTCAGAAATGTGAAAATTTGACTTCTACTCAACCATGCAAGCAATTTTCAATTGAGAAAATTAGAGCCTCGACAACTGAGGCTTTGGAGTAAATTTTCTTTAAAAATTCAGGCACATGGGTTTTCTCAAGGAAGCTACGTTGAATTGACCCAGATGATTTGTTTTGTCAAAAGTCGCCAGTTTTTCAAACATGCGAAAAAATTTAAGATGAGAAATAGAAGAATTTAAGATAGAAGATAGAAGTTTTTAGTGCTATGCTTCTGCTAAAATCACCATCTTGTCTGAAGTCTGTTGATTAATTTGGACTTGTACCTACAAAGAAAGTGTTTTGATGTCTTTGACAATGATTGTTGATGAGAAATTTTCCCAACTCTGAAGGAAATTGGCCTTTGCTTTGAAGAATTACGAATTTTTTCGAGCTGTGTGAATGAAATATGACGCCATGCTTGAATAAATAGAATAAATTCACACTTCAAAGGTGACTGCAAGATTTAAAACCTCAACTAAAGATAGAAAACTTTTGATTGGACCCCTCCAGCTCGAACTAAGACTGACTCAAAGTTTGGAATAAAATAATAAAATAGTATTCATCATGCAATTTCAAAATAAGCATAAAAAAGGCGCTCCTTTAAAGAGAATCACCATTTAATACTTAAGAATGTGAAAAAAATATTAAATATTATTTTATTCAGTTGCCAAACGACATAAAGCACTTGGATCGATTCAACAACCTTTACTAATTTCAAAAAGTCCTCATTTGACCTCATAGGCATCCATTTGCTCAAGATATGATGTTTTTTATTAACTTCCTACTTTGTAGTTGACTACAAAGTTACAACTAGCCATATTCAACATTGATTTCTGAGTGACCGGGTGATGCTAAGACTAAGAAGGAATATTTATTGTCAAGCCTACTGATCAAGAAAGAAATGTCTAATGGGAGTCATCACTACAAAATCCATCATTTAACACCTCAAAAAATTAGGTGCCCTTGATTAAATTGATTTTCAGACACTAGACTTAGCCATTTCTCCATACTGCCATCTAACTCTTTAAACGACTGCAGACGATGAATGGTGAACCCTAATAACTGGATAACAGGCTCACTATGTGACTAGAGGTATTCTGCATCCAACGAATATATGCAAGGGATCTGAAAGTTGCATTCAGGAGCCCAAAAGTAAGGGCGCCCCTAGCCTAATAAGGCTCAAACACCATTTTCACGAAAGTACAACTCCCAACCAGATGCCCTTCTTCGACCTCTGATATCAGGAGTTGCGGTACCCTGATTTGAGTACCGTCTGTTTCAACGCATAGCCAGAAGGACCCACAAAAGTTGTTTCTAGAGGCAACGAAGCGAGAAAACTGCTTCTAAGACCTCCAACAGAAAGGCACCTTTCCCAAGATGGAATATAGAACTAGACTTAGACATTTTCTAAGCTGTCTTCATTTTTTAGTATTTTTCCAAGGCCTTGCACGTACAAGTGTTTGCCAAATCCTGGAGGCTAACGGTTGGGCTCGTTGGGTAGCTAGAGTAATTGCGCACAAGTCTTGTGAAGACTTCGAGAGAAAACAACTCCATCTGATAGGTCTAAAGGCTAGGCACCCCTGGCATACAGAGGCTACAGTGAATATTTCATGTTTCTCCACCCTTTGATTTACGTGTCTGGCAAAATCTCTACCACTATCTTTCAAAATATCGGATTGATAGGTTGACTGGTGCATTGTGAAGCCCGACTAGAGAAGCACAGATGTCAAGAAGACCTCATCTGCAAACTCTATCATCCCAGAGGTCATTTTGAAGAGCGCCCCTGAGCTACAGGGGCACAATTTCACCATTTGAGAATTTTTTGTGATGTGAAGTCTCTTTGTAATCTCATCTTCTGACATTGACTGTCGGACCTCTGGGACTCAGATGACTGCAGTCAATAGCTTGTTAGATAGCAAGACTAGTCGTGAAGAGATTAGATTCATCAACAGGCAAGAATGCCAGAATCTAGCCCCTTTTCAAGAAGGGCGCCCCTAAGCTACAGGGGCGCCAAAGATTTTGAACTGGTCATCTTTGCAATCTACAACCTTTGGAATCCTCATCTTCTGACGTCAGTTATCAGAGTTCTGAGTCTCGGATAACCTCACAGGATAGCTCATCAGATAACTAGGGTAATTATGAAGAGATAGATTGTGTTTATGAGCACATGCCACAAAATCTGGACCTTGAAAGAGAAGGGCACCCCTGGACTACAGGGGCACAATTTTTCTTTTGCCTGAGAAATCTTCATAAATTGATCACTGAAATCTTTGTCTTGGTCATTGAAATCTTTCTCTTGGTCACTGAAATGACCATACAAAGGTATAATTGTTGTCGTGAAATGCTCCTCCATCGTGAAATGCTTCGTTTTGAGTCCCCGATTCAGGTTCTAATCAATGGATACTGCCTTTGACTAACACAACACTAACCAAACTCCATGCTTGATATTTCCCAAAAACTGTATTTGACATCATTTTAGCAAGGTTTAGACTCTTTTAAGCAAAATTCCTTGATGAAGCAAAAAATTTGGTTTGGGTACAACATTAGGCTCTATTTGGTGACCATGTCGGATACCTATAGCATAGGAGGACCCTAGAATCTTAGTGTTATTTGGACCAATGATTTATGATTGGGCATTGGAGTCAGGAATTTCCCTAATCACCTAAAACATTTGGATTTTCCTAATCACCTAACCTAAAAATCACCTAAAACACAACAAAACATCACGGAACGGGGAAACACAATACGAGATTACAAAAAAGAATAAGGTAAAATTACTTAAAGAAAATCACTCCACCCCTAAAGGAATGAAGTGCTTTGGATATTGTCTACTGCATGGCAATGGGAAGAGCCTCCCACCAATGTTTCTACCTGAAAGGCTTGACTTCTCTTCTCTTGGGAATTGCAGGAGGCAATCCCTCTGGAATGAAGATTCTTAGGTATTCATATATCCATGCAAAGGTACTTTGACAAAAGCCAAAATATGATGCAAATAGTCAAGATCATACCCCTGAGGCATTAGTTTTGTTGTCCTCCATCCTCGAGATGTTGAATTCTTAAAACCAGTTGATCGAGTTCAAAACTTGATTTTTGTAATGCCATAGGTGATCTTTTCTAACCTAAAAATATCCTTTGACTGTTTCATCGATCATCTCTATATCACCTTTAACACATAGGATTTTGATTCTGATGTCTTCGACATCTTTGAGGCCTTGCAAAAGCGTGTCTTTTTTAGCTTTTGTGAATTTCAATTGCACAAACGAGTGCAATTGTCCTTTTGGGAGATGAACAACTCCCCTGCTTCTAAAAATGTTGTTGAACAATCTCCATCAAACTGTATTTTCCATGACTTCACATCCTTTGTTGGACTCTTTTTAGAACAAGCAATCTTCTAGTCTTCAATTTCTATCTCTGACAAAGTTGCACAATTACCAGGACCCGTTTTAGGCTTTGCTTCTGCTGGAACAAATTATTTGAGCATAGCTTGCTTCTTTGCAACCTCGAGAATTTGATCTAGTTCTTCTGGATGATCCTGAAGATATTCTAGTTGTGATATTTGTACCTTGTTCTTCATCATGGAAGCTACGATGTCAAAATTTTTTGAAGACGTCTCTTAAGCAACTGGCATAGTAATCTCATGTGAAGATTTAGGTTTGGAAGTGAGATGCACTTTTTTTCCCTCTTCATTTGATTTCCACCTTTCTTCTTCTTTCTATTCCTTGAAGTGTTGTGCATGTGTAAATACAGAAGGAGCGTACTAACGGTATTCTTCTTCTAGATTAACGAGTTCTTTATCAAAGTATCACGTTGTGGAGTCACTATCGAAGTTGTCTATTTGTGGTAAAACAACCTTCAAACTTGGTGTTGTTACAAAACTAGAACTGGGAGCAGCTTCAACATATCCCATGATTTGGATCATTCTCAAGTTATCTGGACATGTGGATCCAAAATGTGCATCATTTTCATGAAAAGGACAAAATATTGCACTATGTATAGCCTCAATTATTGATCTTAATGGAGATGTTGGAAACCGTGGCTGAAGATATTCCCTCTTTGGGTGGTACAGTTGTTGAACTGGAGACCTGATAGAATCTATTTTCATCAATCCGGAAGTGATCATATTATCTTCCAACTCGATTGCGTGTTCTTGTTCACTCTTCAACTCTATTGGTTTGGTCGTCTTTAAGAAGAAAGCTATATCTGATGGAAGAGCATATATTTATGAAACAGCTTATTAGAATCTCCGATGATGGATCAAATGTAGAAGAAATTTTTGTCACAAGACGATTAAATCTTTCTACAAAATCCCTCGTGTTCTTTGTGCTTCATCTTTGAATTTGTGAGCTGGGCGAACAACAGATGATTGTCTTCAGCAGACTTGAATCTCGCCAATAATTTCTTGCTCATAGTTGCCTAGCTTGTAATACTACCTAGCGCCAGGTGATTGAACTAGTTAGTAGCATTTCCTGCAAGAGTCTCAACAAAGAGACGCATTGCGATGTCTTCATGTGCTATGTGCAAGATGTCGCAAGCCGTTGTGAACGTAGAAAAATGGTCCTCCGGGTGTTGAGTTCCATCACTGTGAAACCGAGGAAAATGCTTCTTTGACCCTTTAGGTACCTCATGATTTACTTCAAAATCCAAAGGTCCAATGTTATTACCACAATGTAATGGGGGTGGATGTCGCCTGTCAGCATTATTGTTGTTATCATCCATTGCTTCTATATGGATCATGCAATCAGATGCCAAAGTGTCATTCCCGTGAAATAAAAGCATTAAGCTTTTCTTGAAGTTTTGTTGCCTCATGCCCCACAGTGGGCACCAGAAAACTGTTGGCGTAAAAACTAACACCTCTGGAGTACAAGTTTGTACCGACAACTATGTACACTACGTAATGAGTGCTCTTCAAATTAGGAGGGGAAGCTCCCTCGTAGTGCAAACAAAATTCTTGAAAAAGTAAACTAAACTAATCCCTATCTTTTTGTCTCAGTTGAAAGAGGCACAAGGTTAAGAAAACCAAGAACATTGCAGCTAAGGATTTTCTGGTTTCATAGATCATTAACTGCAACTAAGCTAACTACTTTAAATCTATCCACTTTCCTCAAGAAAATAGAGCATGAGGAAACGAAGTGGGAATGATTATCTGACGATAAGCCGGGTACGGACTCACAACGTGAAGGAAAGGTGGCACAACTATCTGCTTGTCTGAATAGGATTATTGGAAACAACAACATATGATAAACCAAGTACAGATTTTCAACTTTAAGTCAAGGTGGCACAACTATCAGCTCAATCTGAATAAGTTTATTATTCACACATATCATATGATAACCAAGAAAAAATTCTCAACTTGAATGCAAGGTGGCACATCTATCAGCTCAATCTGAATGAGATTATTGAACACAAAACATGAAAGATAGCCAACTAGGATAATAAATTGCATAGGCGAGACACGCATACAATCTACAATCAAACTAGCCACTATATCTAACAAAAGCAAGAATTCAACATCATAATTGCATGTAACCCAAGTGGTATAACAATTCATCATAACAGTAAATGCTCATGAAAAGATACAGAATGAGCAATATTACATGCAAGGTCGGCACAACATATATTTCTCGTGCAAATGTTCTTGAACAGATACAATAATAACAATGCTACATGCAAGGTGGGCACAACATGTATGCTATCATGCAAAAGTTATGTACAAATGAGAAAAAGCTCTTATTTATAGACATCAAAGGTGTAGGGAACCCTAAAATCACCTTAAGTCAAGTACAATCTTGCAATGCATGCAAGATTTATTGCTAAACCCTAATAAAGCAAACTATACAGTTTATTGGAAAACTACTATCAGTTAACCAGTACAATTAATCTGAAAATGGACAATGTGAAAGCATGCACATCCTTATTGAATTCAAGTTAACTGGAACACTACCATTAGTTAATGTAAAACCTAAATACAACTCCAAGTGAATAAAGATAATCCCATAATAGACATGCATGAGATGAGACAACAAGTTAACTTGAGAAGGTAACGTCAAGTTTAACTCCTATGTGTAATGTCTATTTTGAGAGGTGGGAACTAAAGTCTACTGGTCGTGATCTCGAACAATCAATCCCTCAATGATATTGTTAACTGCATCAACATCTAAAGGTCATCATAATTCACTACTTCTCAGCAACTTGAGCAATCTTGGCAATCTTTGCACACTCAAACTAGCATTTCACTGACTTATAATTTTGGCGGCTCTGTAACTGAAGTCATGGCCATCATCTCTTCTGCAGCTCGATGTCTCTTACGCTTCTCCTTAATGAAAGAGTGTTGCATGATGAAACTGCGAAGTTTCAATGCGCACACTTTGGTTGTGAGAAATGAAATGAATTTACTGCATATGGAGAATTCCAACGATATCAACCCTCTAAACTAGCTTTGGAAGAAAATCAGCCATACGAGGCATGCAACCATATGGATTTGAGTGATTACACTTGTCAACCCTCTAAATGCACTCGATACAAATCGGTGTCAACTTTTCTAACGAAATCATGAATTAAGACCGATTTGGTCCTTAATTTAGTTTGCGTGAACTACACTCTAAAAAACTCACTTGTTGACTATGAACACGACTATATTCTAACAACTTTTTTGGAAAACTAAAAATAGCCTATCAAAGAGCAATTTTCACGAAATTTTTTGAGATATGGGTTTTGTCCAGAAAAAGATTCTAAGACAATCTAGAATGCTATAAATGTGAAAATTTGACTTCTACTCAACCATGCAAGGAATTTTCAATTGAGAAAATTAGAGCCTCGAGAACTGATGCTTTGGAGTAAATTTTCCTAAAAAATTCTGGCACATGGGTTTTCTCGAGGAAGCTATGCTGAATCGACCCAGATGATTTGTTTTGTCAAAATTTGCTAGTTTTTCAAACATGCGAAAGAATTTAAGATGAGAAATAGAATAATTTAAGATAGAAGATAGAATTTTTTAGTGCTCTGCTTCTGCTAGAATCACCATCTTGTTTGAAGTCTGCTGATTAATTTGGACTTGTACCTACAAAGAAAGAGTTTTGATCTTCGAAAATGATTGCTGATGAGAAATTTTCCCAACTCTGAAGGAAATTCGCCTTTGCTTTGAAGAATTACAAATTTTCTCAAGCTGTGTGAATGAAATATGACTCCATGCTTAAATAAATAGAATAAATTCACACCTTAAAGGTGACTGCAAGATTTGAAACCTCAACTGAAGATAGAAAGCTTCTGATTGGACCCCTCCAGTTCGAACTGAGACTAACTTAGAGTACGGAATAAAATAATAAAATAGTATTCATCATGCAATTTCAAAATGAGCATAAAAAAGGCACCCTTTTAAAGAAAATCACCATTTAATACTTAAGCATGTGAAAAAAATATTAAATATTATTTTATTCATTTGACAAACCACATAAAGCACTTGGATCGATTCGGCAACCTTTACTGATTTCAAAAATTCCTCATTTGACCTCATAGGCATCCATTTGCTCAAGATATGATGTTTTTTATTAACTTCCTACTTTGTAGTTGGCTACAAAGTTACAATTGGCCATATTCAACATTGATTTCTGAGTGACCGGGTGATGCTGAGACTGAGAAGGAATATTTATTGCGAAGCCTGCAAAGCAAGGAAGAAACATCTATTGGGAGTCATCACTACAAAATCCATCATTTAACACCTCAAAAAATTAGACGTCCTTGATTAAATTGATTTTCAGACACCAGACTTAGCCATTTGTCCATACTGCCATCTAACGCTTTAAACGACTACTGACAATGAACAGTGAACCTTGCTAACTGGATAACAGGCTCACTACGTGACTAGAGGTATTCTGCATCCAACGAATATACACAAGGCACCTGAAAGATGCATTAAGGACCCCAAATGTAAGGGCGCCCCTAGCCTGAAAAGGCTCAAACACCATTTTGACGAAAGTAAAACTCCCAACCAAATACCCTACTTTGACCTCTGATATCGGGAGTTGTGGTAGCCTAATTCGAGCACCGTCTGTTTCAATGCATAGCCAGAAGGACCCACAAAAGATGTCTCTAGAGGCAATGAAGTGAGAAAACTACTTCTAAGATCTCAAATAGAAAGGCACCTTTTCCAAGTTGGAATATAAGACTAGATAGCCATTTTCTGAGCGATGGAATATAAGACTAGATAGCCATTTTCTGAGCTATCTTCATTTTTCAGTATTTTTCCAAAACCTCACATGTACGAGCGTTTTCCAAATCCCAAAGGCTGATGACTGGGCTCGTTGGGTAGCTGGAGTAATTGCACACAAGTCCCGTGAAGACTTTGAGAGAAAACAACTCCATCTGATAGTCCTAAAGGCTAGGCACCCTTGGCCTATAGAGGCTATAGTAAATATTTCATGTTTCTCCACCTTCTGATTTACATGCCTAGTAAAATATCTGCCATGATCTTTCAGGATATCGAATTGATAGGCTAACTAGTGTGTTACAAAGCCAGACTGGAGAAGCACATATGTCAGGAAGACCTCATCTACAAACTCTATCATCCCAGAGGTCATTTTGAAGGGCACCCTTGAGCTACAAGGGCTTAATTTCACCATTTGAGAAATTTTTGTGATGTGACATCTCTTTGTAATCTCATCTTCTGACGTTGACTGCCAGAGCTCTGGGACTCGAATGATTGTATTTGATAGCTTGTCAGATATCCAGACTAGTCATGAAGAGATTAGATGCATCAATAGGAAATAATGCTAGAATCTAGCCCCTTTTCAAGAAGGGCACCCCTAAGCTACAGGGGCACCAAAGCTTGTGAACTAATCATCTTCACAATCTGCAACCTCTGGAATCTTCAAATTCTGACGTTAGTTACCAAAGTTCTGAGTCTCGGATAACCTCGCAGGATAGCTCATTAGATAACTGGGTAATTCTAAAGAGATTGACTATGTTTATGAGCACATGCCACAAAATCTGGACCTTGAAAGAGAAGGGTGCCCCTGGACTATAGGGGCGCAATTTTTCTTTTTCCTGAGAAATCTTCATAAATTGATCACTAAAATCTTTGTCTTGGTCACTGAAATGACCATACAAAGGTATAATTGTCATCATCAAATTCTCCTCCATCATGAAATGCTTCATTCTGAGTCCCCGATTCAGGTTCTAATCAATGGATACTGCCTTTGACTAACACAACACTGACCAAACTGCATGCTTGATATTGCCCAAAAACTATATTTGACATCATTTTAGCATGGTTTAGACTCTTTTAAGCAAAATTCCTTGACAAAGTAAAAAATTTGGTTTGGGTACAACAAGTTGCACTCAGGACATAGGTGTATCTCGCACTTGATGGTGGATTCATTGCACCAATGAAATCGATTCCCCACTGCTGGAAGGTTTCTTCAATAACTGGTTTTAAAGGCAAAGTTTTCAACTTTGGCTTACCTACGAACTATTGACATAGTTCACATTTATGCATATCATATAAAATTATTTCCTTAACTATACTTATATATATATTTGAACGAGAGATGTTCACTATAGTAATGTGAGTGATGCATATTTCATATTATTTTTGTTCTTGTGCAAGTGATGCACTAGAGTAAGTTCTTGAATCCTTTGTGATGATAAAGAAATTGAGTAATCATTATATTCCTTATTTGTGTGTGAGATATACTTTTCATACTCTTTGTGTTTATTGGATCGAGTAATGATCACTATACCTACACTACTATAATTTATGCATATTTCACCTTTTGTGCAAGCAATGTGCTTGTACGAGAGATGCACTTACGATATTCAGTGTGTGAAAATTTGAATGAGTAATGCACATTGTATACATGACATGTTCCATATTTGTGCAAGTGAGGCACTATAGGTAGATTATGTATTCATACCCTGTGTGAGTTAGGCACCAAGGGTTTATGTATTCTTGTTTGTTAATTATTCATTTTATGTGCACCTATGTGTGTGTTATGCACTAGTATAACCTCAGGTCCCTATTTTATGCAATTTGATATAAATTATTCTTGTTAAATGCGATGTGTGTGATAACTTTTAAGTTTACCTTCTGGGATAGGATGCCAAATGTGAATTAATAGAGAAGGTGATCTTCCTTTCCAAGATCAACCAAATTTTGTTTATATGCTTTGGCCAAAGTGAGTTGTACCATTGAAATAGACGAATAATAAAAGCCTAGAATTTTGATATGTTATATGTTTCTCTGCCACATCCTGTATGGAAGAAATATGTTCATTCTAGTATAAGAGTGCATATAAGGCATCAGGCATGCATTGAGTTTCCCTCCTACCCTATTATTATTGGTTTCCATGCGCCTCATGCAGGGCTGAGTGTTCTTCGAGTTAGGAAGAATTCCAGGGAAGTGTTATGCTTCATGGTTGGGTGGGAAAAGCACCTTAACCATGCTCTTGACCTTCAGCCTGCGAAAGACCACTGGGTTATGGCAGTTGAAGATTCATTTAATATTTTATTTTCTTTATGTAATTCAAAAGATGGATATGTATCATAGAATGGATCATTGTATGGCTTGTTTAGTCAATTGATGTAATGCACTTCTCTTGGATGCACTTTTGTTGCATTTTTAAAAAGGTAAAGGATTATACATGGATTATAAATTGAGATTTACTTTTTGTTGTGACATTTAGTAACTGGCTGAATTAGTATTGAGCTCTTGATGATCTTCCTGACATCTAGTACTTCGGGTTGCTATGGTAATCAACTTGAACCTTTTTTTTTTAGTAAATGATCTTATCTTTGATGTTTCTAATCATGTTGATGATCTTTTGTAACTTGTTGATCTTATCTTTTATGTTGTTGACCAAGATGAAGACCTTGTTGTAATTATTTGGCATTGTTGAGACTTTTCTTTTGTTAGTACTCTAATTCACTAATGATGATAACAAGTAGTATGGGATGCTTGTTTATCATCATAAAGGAAATTATTTTAACATCTCGTATGAGTAGGAATTTTGACCAAAATGAACATAACTAATTTCTTTCTATCGGTAAATATCATAGAATATGAAAAATATTTGAATAGGATATAGAAAATTATATGAAAGAAATGAACTAGTTGCATAATTTTATTAGATAAGGTAAATAGAGTGAATTGATGAAGCCATGATGTACTAACAAGGTGTGCAAGTGTTTGGATGCTAGCCATAGGAAATTTTGTTGTTAGGAACATATAGGTGTTGAAAGTAAACAATATCTCTATTAGGTAGGCTACTTTTGACATTAAAGTAACACATAATTAAAGAGGTATGAAACTTTTTTTATTTTATCTTTAGTTAAGTTGATCATCGGGACGATGATTCTTTAAGTGGGGAAGGATGTCACGACCCCTATTTTATGGTTCATATTTTACAATGTTTGATTAAATTAATTAGCAATGAAATAAAAGTGCAATGAAACAAAGAGGAATTAATTATAATTTAATTATAGATTTTATTTATTCCAAATAAATAACAAGAGTTACAAGGCAGCGAAGTTCCTACCAAAAAGTTATAAAATAGTTATGTTTTACAAAGTTAGAAATAAAATTATTGATGAGGTGGGACCGTTGTGTAAGAAGAACAAATGATTAAGTTAAGGATTGTATTTGTTGTTATAACTTTAGTTCTAATATATTAAATTATATTTTAGATGGTATATATGTTACATATATATTGTATATATATTATAATATTATAATGATATTGATATTATATATTACATATTATATATGTTACATATGTATTATATAGTGTATATATTATAATATTATAATATGTTGTTAAATTAATAATATAATATATTAAAAATATATTATTTATTTGAATATGTTATTATAATATTTTATATATTTGAATTTAATAGAATGGAAAATATTATTGGTAACATAGGAGATTAAATTTCTTACTTTATAAAATTAAAAAATATTAATTATTATATTAACACCTTTTTTTTACTTTTAAGAGAGACAAAAATTAAGAGAAAATATGTTATTCAAAATTATAAAAATTTGAAAAATATGCTACTTATAACACTATTTTTTTATGAAGTTACTATTTAAATTTCAAACAAAAACGTAAATATTAAAATATATAACATTTAATTTATTTTAAAATATAAAAATCTAATTAAAATGTGGTAATTTATTTTTTAGAGTTTAGACTTAGATTTCTATTTTTCCTTATTTTTATTATTTTGATCTTGCATGCTTACATTAACCATAATTCATTAATACAAGAAAAATATAGGATAGATAGTTTTTTTTCTGATTAGTAAAAAATGATAAGTATTAAAGATTGAATAAATTAAAAATTATAATAAAAGATTGATTCAAGAAGAAAATTATTAAAATTACAATTATTTATATTAATAATTAAAATATAAGATAATCAAAAAATTAAAGGGGTTGAGATCAAATTTTTAAACTTAATTATTATAGTGGATGTCTTAAACAATTATTCTTTTGGAAATATCAAAACTAAGAATGAAACCAACAGAACATTTTAATAAAATATATTTCAATAAAATGATGTGTACACTAAGTTAAAGCATTTATATTGCTAGTCAAATGGTATGTAGGGAAAATGAAAACTAAGAGATAAAAAGTCTTGTTTGTAAAATTGGAAAACATGATTATTATAATGACACAATTTTAGATGTATTAATAAAGGTATAAGGAATTTATTCATATTTAAAAAATAAAAATATATACTATCTATAACAACATTTTTTTTGGGTCTACAAATTTATAAATTATAGGTTGAATGGTAAGGCTAACAATTAAAATTGGAAAACATCGAGCAACACATTTTTTTCACTTATTAAATAGTGACTATTAAAATTCTTAATAAAATAAATAAATATTATAGTATAGCATAATAGCACAAATTCTAATTAATTTAAAAATATCAAAATATAATTAAAAGAATAAAAATAATTCTCACTTTATACCACTAACCTAAAAGAATGAAAAAAGAGAAAAAAAGTCTTGCTTTGTAAAACTGAAACTGTCAAACATCTTATAGAAACTAAAAAAATATAAATGCTTTATAATTAAAGCATTTATATTGCTAGTCAAATGGTATGTAGGGAAAATGAAAACTAAGAGATAAAAAGTCTTGTTTGTAAAATTGGAAAACATGATTATTATAATGACACAATTTTAGATGTATTAATAAAGGTATAAGGAATTTATTCATATTTAAAAAATAAAAATATATACTATCTATAACAACAATTTTTTTGGGTCTACAAATTTATAAATTATAGGTTGAATGGTAAGGCTAACAGTTAAAATTGGAAAACATCGAGCAACACATTTTTTTCACTTATTAAATAGTGACATTTTTTTCACTTATTAAATAGTGACTATTAAAATTCCTAATAAAATAAATAAATATTATAGTATAGCATAATAGCACAAATTCTAATTAATTTAAAAATATCAAAATATAATTAAAAGAATAAAAATAATTCCCACTTTATACCACTAACCTAAAAGAATGAAAAAAGAGATAAAAAGTCTTGCTTTGTAAAACTGAAACTGTCAAACAACATCTTATAGAAACTAAAAAAATATACCTTTACTTGGTAAAATTGAAAAACCTAATTATTATATTAGCACATTTTTTATGTATTAAGAATGTAAAAATTATTATTTTAAAAATATTATTTATTAAAAATTTAACTCTTTTTAATTAAAACAATGAAAAGAATAGTCAATTTATAACACTAATATGAAAGAATGTAAACAAAAATCTAAATTATATATAAAATAAATATTTCAAAATATAAAATATAAATATAAATTTAATGAATAGGTTGAATGATAAGACTAGCCATACCATCTAAAAATTAAGGAAGTTATTAAAAAAGGACTAAAATTTAAATATAAATATGTTGATTAAACCATAATCTTCTTAAAAATAAAAAATATTAATATCAATATAATTTAACTATTCTAATTTAAAAATATTTTAAATTAATATGAAGTATGATTTGTTACAATGCAAGATTATACAAGTGATAAGATTAATAGATAAATACTAAGTATGATTTGTTACACTATAGGATTATATAACTGATAAAATTAATAGATAAATGTTAACCTTATAAAAGACTCAGCAATTCATAGGTATATGTAACAAGAGCTGCAGGGCAGCGAAGTCCCTACTAAATAGTAATAGAATTGTTATGTTTTAATTAGTTGTGTTTGATAAATTTTAACAATGTCACAAATGATAAGTACCTATTAGGTGGAAGGCGCATCTACTTGGTGACAAAGCCTGTGATAGAATTAGACCTAATGGCATGGCATAGATCACTTTACAATCTTGATTTTAGGATTCAAATAACTAATGGACATAGAACATAAGTAAGTACAAACCAAGCAACAATGTAGCCCCATGCTCAGCACATAAACACAAACAGGAATTACTCAGATATTCAACAAATAAATTTCAATGGAGGAGGGGAACAAGGGTAGAGAGAGCTAGAGTTCCAAACAAGGACCCTCAACTCTAGTTTCAACTTAACACACAAGCCAATTGGAAAACAATTTTGAGTTGTGTCCAGTCAAAGCTCACCAAGATCCACAATGTTGCTTTTGTACCATTGTATGCTAACTTATATTGCGATCTAATTTATGGACTAAAAAATCAAATAACCAAAGCCCACTAAGGTAAAGTAGTTACAAAGATTTTATCACATCGCATTAAATACATGTCCCCTAAAAGACACTAAAGATATAAAAGTTACTAAGTACAACATCTATAAGTTCTTAGGCCAATTACCCTGAGTTGGAGTTGTAAGGCTTATCATGTCTATTAGATCTCAGTATCTTTATTATTTAATCTGTACCAAGAAGATTTTTTGGGTTGAGGCATTCCATTCTCAATAATATTAGGACTAAGTGTGTTGTCCATCTTGCAAGTCTTAGTTATAATGTTGGAATATTATTGTAATGTCGGTACACTAGTTAAACATGGTAACATTCTAATGTTGTTTGCAGATGGTCCCCTTCAAGACTCAAAAATTATTGAATTTTAAGAGTATTGAAAAGGATGAGTCCATCTTGGAGAAGCTAATGTGAATGTTGAGCTTCTCCTACAAAGTTTGATGTTTGGATTTGCAAGATGAGTACAATTCATGTGTAACTCTTGTTTGCATGTTGAACAATGAACATGTGTCAACTGGACCCATCAATGGTTTTGAATACCACTTGGTAGTTTTCCTAGAACCAAAATTCTATGAATAAAATGCTAGGGTGAATAATCTTATATATAAAGGCTTGGAGAGTGTTTAGGTGTTGATTACTTTCTCCAAGAGTTAAGAGTTTGCTGCAAACATCAGATTGTTGAGTCTTTTCCTTGCATTTGATATCTATTTTGTACAACATATGGATATGTATAGAATGTTTGCTATTTTTTTTCTTTCTTAAAGTACATTTTGGGATAGTGTGTGTAAATGTTTTGAATAGTTTTAAAATTGTTACAATATTCAACATGGTAAAGAATATTATATTACTTCTAAAGTAAAATTAAATATTTATCTTTTGCAATGTTAAAGTATGGAAGCAATAAATATAGTAAAAAAATAGATCATATATTTTATTATTTTAAATAAAAACAAATTATTTATTTACTTTAAATTATATATATATATATATAGATATATATATATATCTAAAAAGACATAAATAGATTATACTATTTATTTATTTTTAAATGAAGATAAATTGTTTATTTATTTTATATTTAGTATATATCTATCTAAAATACATCAATATATCAATTTGTAGGTGCTTAGGTCATTATTTCTACTTTTATAAATGAAATAAATATTAAATATTAATATCTATGTATAGACAAGTCAATAAATGGGAAAATAGCATATAGTTATTTATTCAAGTAAACTATTTTTTACTTTATAAAAATAAGGATATAAATTTTTATTTTAATAACGTAAGATAGGTAGATGTATTTAATGAAAAATAGTTATTAATATTTATAGACTAGTATACCTATAAATTTTATTTCTACAACTATTAGCTACCAACTTATAAATTTTATTTCTTCCAACTTATAAATTTTATTTTTACTTTCATAAATGAAATAAATTGTGCATCAAATTTATATTTATTATAGGTTTATTAGATGCAAAGGTATCATTTTAAAGGTGGCATAAGTTAGATAGATGTATTTAAATATTAAATATTAATATCTATGTATAGAAAAGTGAATAAATGGGAGAACAACATATAGTTATTTATTCACTTAAGACTAAACTATTTTTTTACTATATAAAAATATGGACATAAATTTTTATTTTAATCATGTAAGATAGGTACATGCATTTAACAAAAAATATTTTTAGTTCCTGCCAGGGAACTATAGGCACAACCAGAATTTAACTAGTTATTAATAACTCTCATTTTAACCAATGAGAACTTGAGTAATTTTTCTATTTGAATTTTTTCAATCTATTCTCAATATTATCAATGTATAGATGTGAATTATATAACAAAATATAATTCAAAAATCAATTCTCTTTAATCTAATTGGTACACAATTTTCACCCAATATAAGCGGTTTTCGCGCTTCGATTACTTCCATTACGATTATTATGGAATCCAAAACATGCACCACATTCTATGCTTCACATACTATAGGATTAAAAAAAGAAAAATTTAATTTCATGAAGTTTTGACCAAGTTAAGGTGGTTAGACATACGAGTTTTTATATTTTTTAAAAGTTGTAATAAAAAATTCATAATTAATTATTTACTTGAAAAAAATTACAAAAAAATATGCATTACATCTGGACATGAGTCCTCTACCTATTTCTAAAATCTTATAAAAAAATATTATCATTTTATTGTGGTTAGGGTGGTCAGACAGACACCTACTTATTTTTTCCCTGAAATTTAAGTACAACTGCATTGAAATTTCAAATTTTCACCAAATAGAATTTAAAAAAATCCTAGTAGTTTAGAAACTACATTCAATTTTCTACAGATTATATTCTTACATAATTTTGAAATAATATATATAACTTATTCAAATTTTTACGTCAAGTTGTCTAACTCTAATTTTTCTGAATTTTTTGCCACTTAAGGGCTTGTTTTTTCCATGATGATCATGCACATACCCAGATTCTTAAACTTAAGAATTTCATGAAACAAATACAATTGGAAATAATTCTCCCTATCTCTCATCTCTCACTATCCCTCCTAATGTGATGAATGGAACTTTCAAAATTTACCACAACTATTACTTATAGTAAAAATTGTATTTCAATTTCCTCGTATGATGGAAAAAGAAATGCACAAAATAATTGTAGGTTGGAAAACACAATGGGTTGAGAGTGATTGCATTATTCCTTTTCTAAGTTCAAGGGTGGAGAACTTGAGGAGGATTTCTAGGTGGGTGATAAATAAAACTAATCAATAGAAAAAAAATGCTCACATTATTTGTAGTGTTGGAAAACACACTGTCCCTTGTCAATTATTTCCTTATGAAAAATGCTCACATTATTGGAGTGTTGGAAAACACACTGTCCCTTTTTAGATATTTCCTTATTAAATTTTTTTGATTTGTACACACCAACAATGTAATGAAGTCCACCTTGAAATTTTAGAACAACAATTTGGTACAATAAAACTAGCATTCCACTTTCTTCATTTGATTGAAACAAAAAATGCTCACATTATTTGGAGTGTTTTCCAATATTGGAAATAACTAACAGGGGACAGTGTGTTGTCCAACATTGGAAATAACTAATAGGGGGCAGTGTGTTTTCCAACATTGGAAATATGATTGGAACAAAAAAATGCTCACATTGTTTGCAATGTTGGAAAACATACTATCCCTCATGTAGGGAAAGTGGACAGGGGACATCATTAGAATGTAAGATGTCTGGAAATAACTAACAGAGGATAGTGTGTTTTCCAACAAGGGACAATTTGTTTTCCAACAGGGCATGGTATGTTTTCCAACATTGGAAATAACTAACAAAGGACAGTGTGTTTTCCAATAGGGAACAAAAAAATGCTCACATTATTTACAGTGTTGGAAAACACACTATCCCTTGTCAATTATTCCCTTATGAATTTGTAGTGTTGGAAAACATACTGTCCCTTTTCAGTTATGTAATGAAGTCCACCTTCAAGTTTTAGAACAACTCTTTGGTTATAGTAAAAATGATATTTCATTTTCTTTATATGATTGGAACAAAAAAATGTTCACATTGTTTACAGTGTTGGAAAACACACTATCCCTAGTGTAAGAAAAGTGGACAAGGGACATCATTAGAATGTAAGATGTCTAGAAATAACTTTGGATTCATATAAGACAAAGAATATAGCTTTCCTTAAAAACATGGGCATATAACCTATCTTATGACAATATCTTTTGTACAGTAAAAATGGCAATTTACTTTCTGTATTTGATTGGAACACAAAAATGCTCACATTATTTGCAGTGTTGGAAAATACATTGTCCCTTGTATAGAGAGAGTTAGGGAGAGAGGGAGGGCTAGGTGGAGAGAGGTTGCATGTAGCACATTGTGAAGAGCATTGTATTACTTATCATCAAAAGATTATAATTTATACATTGGTTGTGTTTGTGATCAAAGTTATGATTAAGAAATTTAAAGAAAAATAAGCAATCTAGAGAATGCACTCTTTATTGAACAAGTTGTGGATGAACAAGAAGAGGAAGATATAATTCTTTCAAAGATATTGAAAACTATTTCAAAAACTTATAAGGGACTTAAAATTTGGTGCAGTAAAAATGTCATTTCCCTTTTTCATCTGATTAGAACAAAAAAAGGCTCACATTATTTGTAGTGTTGGAAAACACAATATCCCTTGTAAATTATTTCCTTATGATTTTTTTGTTTCGTACACACCAACAATGTAATGAAATCCACCTTCAAATTTTAGAACAACTCTTTGGTACAATAAAAAAGACATTTCACTTTCTTTATTTGATTGGAACAAAAACATGTTTACATTATTTGTAGTGTTGGAAAATACACTATCCCTTGTCAGTTAATTCCTTATGAATTTGCAGTGTTGGAAAACACACTGTCCCTTGTCAGTTATGTAATGAAGTCCACCTTCAAATTTTAGAACAACATTGGAAATAAATAACATGGGAGAATGTGTTTTCCAACAAAGGATCTAGTGTGTTTTCCAATAGGGGACAGTGTGTTTTCCAATAGGGAAAAAAAATGCTCACATTATTTATAGTGTTGGAAAACACACTGTCCCTTGTCAATTATTTCCTTATGAATTAGCAGTGTTGGAAAACACACTGTCCCCTATGTAGGAAATAATTGACAAGGGACAGTGTGTTTTCCAACATTGCAAATAATGTGAGTATTTTTTTGTTCCTTGTTCGAAAACACATTGTCCCCTATTAGTTTTCTCCAATGTTGGAAAACACACTATCCCTTTTTGGAAAACACACTGTCCCTTGTTAGTTATTTCCACTATTGGAAAACACATTGTCCCCTATTAGTTTTCTTTAATGTTGGAAAACACACTGTCCCCTATTAGTTATTTCCCCTATTGGAAAACACACTATCCCCTATTAGTTATTTCCCCTGTTGGAAAACACACTATCCCAGGTTGTTAGTTGTTTCTAGACATATTACATTTTAATGATATACCTATCCAAAAACATTATCCCTATCCCTCCTTGAAGCTATAAATCCAATTTGGGTGCCTATGTCCCATAATCCATGATCACATCTCCCCCTCCTACTATGTCTATTTTGGGTCCTTCTATCCCTCGCACCCTACCACCCCTATCTCCCTCCTTTCCTCTCTCCCTCACACACACCCTTACCTCTCTTCCTACATCTCCCTCTTTCCCTCTCTCTCCCTCCCTATCTCTCACTCTAGTTTGCTAAGCCTCAATTGCCTCCTAAATAGAATTATAGTATGGGGCACTAGGGAAAAGTCCTATAGGTAATCATCTCCAAGGTTATATAATAATCAATAGATTATATAAGTCTCAAATAGGGAAATTATATATATCTCCCCCTCCCTCCCTCTCTAATTTTCTCTATCTCCCCCTCTCTCTTCTTCCCTTTCTACTTCTCTTTATCTCATTTCTCTCTCCTCCTTTCACCCACCTTCTCTCTCTACTTCTTGCTATCTAACCTATCACTCTATACCTCTTTATCTCTCCCTCCCTCCTTCCCTCTCTCAATCTCTCCAACTTCCTTCTCACCTCTCTACTTCTATCTCTATCTCATATATCTATCACCTCTCTCACTTCTTTCTCTCTCCCCTTCCTTCTCTACTCTCTTTCTCTCTATCTCACCTCTCTCTCCCTCCCTCTCTCCCTCACACACATTCAACCTCTCTCCACCTACCCCTCACATTATCCATCCCTCCCTCCCTCCCCTATCCCTCCCTCTCACTCTATCTATGCATACCTCTCCCATCTCCTCTCTATATGTGTACCTCAATCCCTCCCACCTTAACACTACATATCTCTCTCCTTCATCTATTTCTCTCTCCATTAGGTTAAACCTTAAACCCTAAACTTAAGATATATCATTATTGCATTAATTCATTAGGTTAATTTTAGGATAATATAAATTTATTAATCTAAGGGGGAGAGAGAGGGGGATGTAGGGAGATAGGAAGTGGTAGGGTGGGAGGGATAGAGGGAGGGAGAGAAAGAGGGAAGGAGTGAGATAGGGAGTTGTAGGGCGGGAGGGATAGAGGGAGAGAAAGAGGCAAGGAGGGAGATAGCGAGTGGTAGGGTGGGAGGGAATTGAAGTAGAAATTGTGACATTGTTTCCATTGCAAAAGAAGTTTTCACATTTGAAATCTCAAGTAGATTTGAATTCCTACAATCTTTCTCTATTTCAAAATAGAGCTGAGTAGAATGAGCACCATACATTGAAAGAATCAAATTCTATAGAAGGCATCTTAAATAATATAGGAGGAGGTAGTAATGATGAATCAACCATACTTCTCTCTCTCTCTCTATACAACCTTAATTATATGATGAAGGTTGTTTCACTACATCTACCATATCATCCTCCGTCTATCTAATATTCATCTATTCTTTTATTTCATTATGAACTACTACTTCCTCTTTCTTCAATTTCTTCATTATAAGGTTTTTTAACACCATCTTTATGTATTTCTTTGGGTTAATCCATCATCATCGTTGCATTAATCCATTAGGTTAATACTTAAACCATAAAACCTAAACCTAACATCTATCATCATTGCATTAATCCATTGCTGCATGAAACTATAAATGATTAATGGTATCCATGTTTACACTAGAATTGATTAATTGAGCAATTGAAGGCTCACTTTTACCATGTAATTGATGCAATCATCATAATTAATCATTCAAAAAAAAATTCCTCAAATGCCTTATAAAAGCTATGAATTATTAAAGAAGAAAGTGATAGAGCAACTAGAGTTTTGTTAAACAATGATGGTATCAATAAAGTACTAGTACAAAGGAGAAGTCTCTTTAGAAATATATACAAGACTAAATATAAGTGTGATAAATTCAAACAATGGTAGTAAATATATTTTATCACCAAAAGAGATGATTGATAAGTTAAAATTGGAAAGGTTAGAATATCCAAGTCCATATTAAATTTCACAATTGTAGAAATAATATAAGGTACTAGTTAGTGAGCGACGGAGGGAGAGACAAATTTGAAAATTAGTTATCACTAGATCATCATAATAGAGGGAGGGAGAGATAGATTTGAAAAGTAGTTATCTACCTCTCCCTCCCCCCTCTCTCTCTCGCACACACAAGATCTCTCTCTTTATACCTCTCCCACCCTACCTTTGTATCTAGATTTACCTACATCTCTCTTTAGGGTATGTGCAGGATCATGGTGCGCCAAAAAGTGGCAATATTATGGGTATTTGTAGGGTATGTGGCTGACGACTTTTTTTTCACCCAAAAGTAATAAAACAAAAAGGGTTTTTAGAGGAGATTCTCAGCTTTCCAAAAATATAAATTATGATTTAATTTGAATTTAATAAATAATTATTATTCATTTTCTATTAGAATTATGACTAAAGTCCACGATCGATGGGTGATTGAAAAACATCTATAACTTTCAACGGTATCATTATTTTTAATCCAATATGTGTCACATTCTATGCTTCACATACTATAGGATTAAAAAATAAAAATTAAATTTCATGAAGTTTTGACCAAGTTAAGGTGGTGGGACAACGAGTTTTATATTTTTCTAAAAGTTGTAATAAAAAATTCATAATTAATTATTTACTTAGAAAAAATTACAAAAAAATATGCATCACATCTGGACATGAGTCCTCTACTTATATATAAAATCTTACAAAAATATATTATCATTTTATTATGGTTAGGGTGGTCGAAGACACCTACTTCTTATTTTTTCCTAAAATTTAAGTACTCTGCATTGAAATTTCAAATTTTCACCAAATAGATTTTATTTATTTTAAATAAACCTAGTATTTTAGAAGCATTCAATTTTTACAAATTCTATTCTACATATTTTTGAAATAATATAGATAACTTATTCAAATATTTCGTCAAATTGCCTAACACTAATTTTTAAATTTTTGCCACTTAAGGGCCTTTTTTTGCATGATGATCCTGCACATACCCTTTATTCCTTGCACCTTACCTCTCTATACCTACACCTCTCTCCCTCCCTCTTTCCCTCTCTCTCTCTCCCTCCCTCCCTCTCTCTATCTACACTCACCCTCTCCCTCTTGACCTACCTTTCCCTCAATCCATCCCACCCACCTCTCTTTCTATCTACCTCTTCATCCTTCCCAACTTCCCCCTATATCTACTTCTATCTCCTCTTCCCTCTCTACTTTCCCTATCTCCCATCACTCTCTCTACCTACCTATCCCTCTATTCCTTCAACCTTACCTCTATTTACCTACCTCTTCATGTCTCTCCCTCCCCCTATCCCTCTATCCCTCTATACCTCTCTCCACCTATGGGAAGAGGAAGGATAGGAGGGATGGTGAGAGAGGAACAATAGAGTGAAGTATAGAGGAATGTATTTATTCCATGGAATTCTTAAGTTCAATATGGATTTTTAGTTAATACATTTTTTTACCAATGTCCATATTTGCATTATAAATGATTAATTGAATAATGAACTGATGAAACTATAAATGATTAATGTTATCCATATTTATAATATAATTGATTAATTAAACAATTGAAGAAGACTCTTTTTTACCATGTAATTGATGTAATCATCGTAATTAATCATTCATAATTTTCCTCAAATGTGTTTATAAGGCATGTGGATGAGAGTTTGAAATATTTAAATTCCTTATAGAAGCTATGAATTATTAAAGAAGAAAGTGAAAGAGGAACTAGAGTCTTTTAAAACAATGATCGTATTGATAAAGATCTAGTACAAAGGCGAAATCTCTTTTGAAATATATACAAGAATAAATATAAGTGCTATAAATTCATCACAAACAATGGTAGAAAATAGTAGATAAAGATTAGGAAAATAGAGAGGGAAGGGGAGAGAGAAGTAGATAGAGGGGGGAAGTTGGGAAGGAGGGAGATGTAGGTAGAAAGAGAGGTGGGATGGGATGGATTAAGGGAAAGGTAGGTAGAGAGGGAGAGAGAGAGGGTGAGTGGAGATAGAGAAAGATGCTCACATTATTGGAGTGTTAGAAAGCACATTGTCCCTTTTCAGATATTTCCTTATGAAACTTTTTTGTTTTGTACACACCAACAATGTAATGAAGTCCACCTTAAAATTTTATAACTATTTGGTATAGTAAAAATGGAATTTCACTTTCTTCATTTGGTCGGAACAAAAAAAGCTCATATTATTTGCAGTGTTGGAAAAAACACTATCCCTTGTCAGTTGTGTAATGAAGTTCACCTTCAAATTTTAGAAAAACTCTTTGGTTACAATAAAAATGACATTTCCAACTGTCCCTTGATAGGGGACAGTGTGTTTTTCACTTTCTTGATATGATTGGAACAAATATTTGCAGTGTTGGAAAACACACTATCCCTTGTCAGTTATGTAATGAAGTCTACCTTCAAATTTTAGAACATTGGAAATAACTAACACAGGACAGTGTGTTTTCCAACAAGGAACAAAAAAATGCTCACATTATTTGCAGTGTTGCAAAACACACTATCCCTTGTCAATTATTTCCTTATGAATTTGCAGTGTTGGAAAACACATTGTCTCTTGTGTAAGAAAAATGCTCACATTGTTTGTAGTGTTGGAAAACACACTATCCCCTGTGTAGGAAAAGTGGACTAGGGACAGTGTGTTTTGCCAACATTGGAAATATGATTGGAACAAAAAAATGCTCACATTGTTTGTAGTGTTGGAAAACACACTGTCCCTTATGTAGGAAAAGTGGACAGGGGACATCATTACAATGTAAGATGTCTAGAAACAACTAACAGGGGACAGTGTGTTTTCCAACATTAGAAATAACTAACAAGGGACAGTGTGTTTTCTACTTTCCAACATTGGAAATAACTAACAAGGAACAGTGTGTTTTCCAACATTAGAAATAACTAACAGGGGACAGTGTGTTTTTCACTTTCTTGATATGATTGGAACAAGAAAATGGTCACATTGTTTGCAGTGTTGGAAAACACACTGTCCCCTGTGTAGGAAAAGTGGACAAGGGACATCATTAGAATGTAAGATGTCTAGAAATAACTAACAGTGGACGGTGTGTTTTCCAACAAGGGAAAATGTGCTTTCCAACAGGGAACAAAAAAATGAGACAGTGTGTTTTCCAATAGGGGACAGTGTGTTTTCCAATAAGGAACAAAAAATGATAGTGTGTTTTCCAACAGGGAAATAACTAATAGCGAATAGTGTATTTTCTAGCACTACAAATAATGTTGGAAAACACACTGTCCCTTGTTAGTTATTTCCAATTAGTTATCTCCCTATTGGAAAACACACTATCATTGTTTTGTTCCCTGTTGGAAAACACAGTGTCCCCTATTGGAAAACACACTATTGAAAAACACATTGTGTCCACTTTCAAATTTTAGAACAACTCTTTGGTTATAGTGAAAATGACATTTCACTTTTCTTGATATGATTGGAACAAAAAAATGCTCACATTGTTTGCAGTGTTGGAAAACACACTATCTACTGTGTAGGAAAACTGGATAGGGGACATCATTAGAATGTAAGATGTCTAGAAATAACTAATAGGGGACAATTTGTCATCACTATATTCTAATTATGTACCCCTTGTTCATATGATGATGACATTAATTTGGTAGATGAACCCAAAAAAATTGTGGCATATCTTTCATCAATAATACAATTGTTATTGCCTTCCTATTACATAGACTTTGTGCTAAAGTATACACATCTTATTAATACTTTAGGTGATTTATAACCATCTAGGTATGTTTTGAGTGCATATTTTTATATTTTGAGGATGATGCATAAAATTAAAAATTACCGCTATCTTGTGAATCCAATATTTTAGAATTTCAATTTCTTCGTAATACTTTGGATACTAGTGCATGACATTGAGACTATCTCTATTTTTTCACCCATGGTTTCATATTGTTTTAGATGTTGATATAGAACATAAAGTGGATTGAGCAAAACACATTTGATCTATTCTTTAAGAGGATAATTTTTTGTACAGGAAAAGTTTATCTATTGATAGCATCAACTTTACATAGATTAGATGTAAAAATCTATGCTACATGGAAGGGTTGTCATCCCCAAAGATTTTATACAATTCAAGATCATAGAAATGAGGAAGATGGTCCTATAATAGGAAGAAAAAAACCCTAAATGATAGTGATCCATTCTCTACAATGAGATATTTTATGCATTTACAACAATTTCAATAGCAACTACTCTTCCTAAGCACTCAACATTTTTAAAGTCCTCATTTTCCTCTCAAATCTTAGGAAAATCCTTTTTTATATTGTGAATTCTTTCAAGTGTGAAGTCTACTCCCTTTGTGCAAGGGGGATCAGTAAGAATGGGATTGCACTATGATCCAAATGCCATTATACCGAAAAATGATCTGAAACGTGTGAGCTTCACCTAAAGTTTTCACCACCCAATATGTCAACCAACCCTCTTGTCTATGAAAAACCACTTCTTCAAAGTCTTCTTTATTTTGTTGTTATCGATGCAACCCATCAAGTTTTGGACTCTTGGTAGCAAAACACAAATCCCACTAGAATAAAACTACCCATAAGAAAACAATAATTAGTAATTTGCCGGAGGTATAACTATGTAGGAGATATATACATCACAGACAAGAAAATCCATGCAAAAACATAAGAAATGGATGCCAATGGTTAGGTAAATAATTGACTAGTAAGGGACCCTAAATCAACTTAGACATGCAACCTGGACATGATAGCATGTGTAAAAATGGTTAAGTTATAGCCATATGAATCTATGAAGTTTATACCTGCATATTTCTAAGAGCATGTCACAAATAGGATGCAACTAAAGGACTTAGATGTCAGCTATAGCTTTACTTCAAGTTGACTCCTATAGAAACACAAGCACAGAAATAGATAAATGTAAAGGTAAAGGTAAATATTTCCAAGCAAAAGAGCAGCTCAAAACAGTAATGCCAAATTTAATGGACAGTATACATAGTTTTATTAATAAAATGCTATGAATTCATGACCCAATCATCATAAAGAGCTGCAATATCTATAGAGTATATCAACAAATCATAATGAAAAATATGATTTCCACCAAGATGGCTATAGTCATCTTAGGAACATAATGAAAAAAAAGAGCCATGTTTTCTAACCATGCCCAAAGCTCAAGGCACTCAAAAATTTGAATGATAATCAACATGACTTTTAGAATAGAGAAAATATATTCATTAAAAGCACTCTCTATGAGTAGAATTCGTCTAAAACTCCTGATTGATTCCATATAGACTATCACCAATCAAATCATAATTGATTCCACACAAACTCCTCACAAGTCCCTGCACATCACAACTAGTTCTCTGGGATATCTAATCATTCAAGCCCTCCACAATAGAGAGAAATCTAAGGATCCTTCTTATTTTTTCTAAATTTCCCCTAGCAAGTTGGGGGTGGAGTGCTTCAAAAGTATCTTCCCATAACATGCCCATATCTTCTAAATACCCAACCTTGGCATACACATGCCCTAATAATATTGTAGAGCAAGGACACTACAATAGACCTAGGGATGGCATATGCAGATAATCAACCTGTGACAAACATTACTACAGAGAACAAAGATTGCTCCTAAAGAAAAATTCAATCTATTAAACAAATCCAAAACCAAGGCGACAGTAGCATGAATTAGTAGACCATGGCATAGATCAATTTGTATCATATTATTTTTGCATGTTCAATTCAATGAATTGGTAAACCATAGTCTCAATATACTTCCTCTAGTTTAACCATAACTTCTTATTATTTATATTTCTATGTATTTATATACCAAGGATGAATCTTATAGCACCTACATCTTTCATCTCAAACTAATAATCCAACTAAACCTTGAGTTCTCTAATGAACACTTCATTATTCCTAATGATTAAGATATCATCAATATGAAAAACTATGATTAACTCATCTCAATTCCTTGGAAAACCTAATTCTAATACATATGGATCAAATTTTTGATAGAACATACATGGTGACTACTTTAATGCAGAAAAAGACCCTTATAGTTTACAAACCAAATATTCCATACCCCTTTATCTGAAATTATGTACCCTTTTAAGCCATCTCTTATTTATAGAACTAATTTTCTCGCATGACACATAATTTGAGTCAAGGATCTTGTATCTCCCCTTAATCCATCCTTTTAGGACCCTTTAATTCATTGTCTTAGCTACCCTAAATTCATCCTCTTGCATCCCCTTAAGTCACTCTCTTAACTCCCCTTAAGCCATCCTCTTAGGACCCCTTAAGTCATTGTGTTAGCTACCCTAAATCCATCCTCTTGCATCCCCTAAAGTCATTATCTTAACTCCCCTTAAGTCATCCCCTTAGCTACCATATCATCCTTCATCTATATAATATTCATCTATTCTTTTATTTCATTATGAACTACCACTTCCTCTTCCTTCAATTTCTTCATTATAAGGCCTTTCAACACCATCTATATGTCTCTCTTTGGATTAATCTTTCATAATTGTTGCATTAATCCATTATATTAAACCTTAAACCCTAAACCCTAAACCTAACATCCATCACCATTGCATTAATCCATTAGGTTCATTTTAGGCTAATATAAATTTATTAATCTAAGCATCTTTCATCCTACTAGAACCTTACCTCTCTCTACCTACCTCTCCATGTATCCCTTATTTCCACTCTCCCTTTATCCCTCCCATGCTACCTCACTATACCTCTCGCTCCCCCCACTCCTATATAATTCTCTCTATTGCTCATCTCTCATCATCACTCCTAACCTTCCTCTCCCTCCCTTTGTCCATCTTTTCCCCCTCTTTCCACCTACCCTCCCTTTATCACTCACTCCTTCCTTCCCTCTCCCTCCCTCCCACCCCACATCTCCCTCACTCTACCTACTCTCTCTCTCTCTCTACCTCTCCCTCTCCTCTCTCTCTCTCACACCACCTCTCTCTACCTCTCCTATTGTACCTAGATTGCTCTCTCTACCTACCTCTCTCTAGTTTGTTCACCTTACCTTTCTCTAACTACCTCTCCCTATCTACCTCCTTCCCTCTCTCTCTCCCTCCTTCCCACACAACCTCTTTCCACCCCTCCCTAATTCCCTCTCACTCTCTCTAAACCTACATGTTCCACCTTACTTCTCCCTCTCTCTACCTACCTCAAGCCCCCCCTCTCTCTCTCTCCCGCACACACACAACCTCTCTCCACCTACCCCTCCCATTATACCACCCTTCCTCCCTCCTTCCCTCTCTCACTCTCTATACATATCTCTCCCACCCTCTCTCTATTGTGTTCACCTTACTTCTCTCTCTCTCTCTCTCTCACCACCTCTCTCTACCTCTCCCTTTACAAATCCCCCACTTGTTGAAATTGTTGTGAAAAAGCCTTGATAGCATGAGATGGATTTTATCAAATGGGAATTCCAGTAATTCTTAACTTCATTATAAGTTCTAGGAATTTGTCCCACTACAAATGACCACCTGCAAATCATGAACCAAGTTTTCTTTAATGAATATCAAAACTTTATTTCTTAAACATTACCTTAAATTATAAGGTCTTATCCCGATCCTTGTATAAGCATTTTGTTTTCTTGTTAATTCAAACCCAACCCATGCCTGCTACTAATAACTTTTCTCCATAGAACAACATAAAACATTTAAGAACCTATCAACATGATCCCTAATAGTTAAAATGAGATGGGCTGGGACACATTTTCTATCATTCGTAGTCTCTAATTAAAATTCATAAACGTCTAGTATAATGGATACAAGATTTTTAGACCTATTGTCGAGCAACTTGTCGAGCTGTATAATGATCTCTTTGTCTGATGAAATATGGACACGTTTCACCTCAGGATGAAGATAATTCATCTACCGTAACTTGCATCTTTTTCCAGAGCGCAACAAACCTTCGTATACACAGATTGTGCAAATAGTAATCAGAGTTTTGAACAAGGATAATACTACTGATTCAAAAAGAATTAAAAAGAAATCTCAGACCTTCTTTGATAGGAAGAGTGCGGCAATTTCCTTTTCCGTGGGCTTGTAAATAATTTATCAAAAGCAAATCTTCATTAGGTGTCCAAAATAACATCGTCAATTCCTCCTCCTGCCTACCGTTCGTTTCCCTGTCCTGCAATTCTTCCAGATTCAAAAGAACAAGAAATGAGATTTTATTTTTTTAAAGTAAAACAATATATTTAAGCATTCAGCTTCACTACTACTCACGGAACTGTGAAGTATTGCCCTCTGCAGGAGGACTCGAGATACCCTCATGATTCTTACGCTCTATTTCTATTAAGACCACACTTGATCCGTGAAAAATATTACATCCGCCACTACTTCGGCAGAGATGATCTCTAACAAAACAACCCCAAAGCTGTAGAAATCAGACTTTCCAGTGATCTGGAAGCATTGATGGTACTCTGAGTCAACATACCCTAGCGTGCCTTGTGAAGCAGTTGTGACGTGGGAGACATTCAGGGGTAAAGGTCTGGAAAGCCCAAAGTCTGCAACTTTTGCATATAAACATTGGTCTAGAAGAATGTTTCCGGATTTCACATCTCTGTGAAATATGGGCGCATCAAAGCTGTGGAGGTACGCCAAAGCCTGGGCAGTTTGTAGTGCAATTTTTAAAGAGCTCCCCAAGGCAAACCTCTGAGGCATAACAACATCAAAAGCAATAACAACCCATAATCGCATTGAAGCCTACAATATCAAAAGCAATAACAACATTAATAACACAACACTCGGGTTTGGAATAGAAACTCGTTACTTTCCTTGCTGCGTTGGGTACTCACAAGCCATCAAGCCATTCTGAATCCACCAAGTTTTTGACTCCCCTGATGCCGGGTATCCAGGATTTCTTCACCTTCAGGGCTGCTATGGCGACCACCCGATAGTGGAACAACCCATTTCTGTTTCTATGGTGACCACTCGTGGGTCGTCCCACAAACCGCCCTCTCACACCCCTGCGAGCTGGTTACATTCTGCTCTAACTATATACAGAAAAAAAAAAATTAGTGAGAAAATAAAATGATTAATAGATCCAACATGTTCCTCAACAAGAATTACATTACACTCAATAAAAATTCCCTCATTCGCTGCACTTGCCTATTATTTGTCCTCTGATATGCCGTCCAAGAAGCTGCTTCGATGGCAAAACTGCAGAACAATAGACCTGGAAGGTGGTGCTTAAAGCGGTTGAAATGTGAGACATCCAGAATTCCCTGCAAAACTGTCGTCCATCACTTTTGAAACTCCCACGCGTTAAAACTCCCGCTTATTTTTAAAAATCCCGCTCGTTTTTAAAACTGTACGTCTGAATGTTTCCGTCCGTCTATTTTTTCGTTAACTCTGCCGTTGGTATGTTTTGTCCATTCCGTTTACTCTATCATCGCGTGCGTTTTATACATGGGGGATGGGATGATATCATGGGTTACATACATAGGTGCTTTTTGTCTAGGAGTTAGCTTTCTCCTACATTTTGCGCTCCGTTAAATTATTGTAATTGACCAAAACTCTTTATCTTTATTTTCGTAATTGACCGAGTCTTGCGGTGTACGTTATAATTACTGTGAATGAGCAAGACATCTGCGGTGGCGTACACCATGATCGTGATGGTTACACGGGATTCCTTACTAACACCACGTGCTACGTGCTTTCTTGTACAAGATGGGTCCACCTTTTTGAATTTTTCTACACGCCTCTCGGCTAATGCTGCTTTTTTTATGCAAAACAGTCTCTCAGACGCACTCACTGAAAGTGTGGACACACTGTCATCTTTATTACTCCTGACTTCTCATCTGCAGGCTATTTAGTATCTACCTATATCGAAAGCTCTTACTCATTCCCTTCCTCTCACAAAGCTACTTTATCTTTATTTTCGTAATTGACCGAGTCTTGCGGTGTACGTTATAATTACTGTGAATGAGCAAGACGTCTGCGGTGGCGTACACCATGATCGTGATGGTTACACAGGATTCCTTACTAACATCACTTGCTACGTGCTTTCTTGTACAAGATGGGTCTACCTTTCTGAATTTTTCTACACGCCTCTCGGCTAATGCTGCTTTTTTTACACCCAGTTTCCTATGCAAAAGTCTCTCAGACGCACTCACTGAAAGTGTGAACACACTGTCATCTTTATTACTCCTGACTTCCCATCTGCAAGCTATTTAGTATCTATATCGGAAGGTCTTACCCATTCCCTTCCTCTCACAAATACTTAGCAATCCAGTTCCTCAATAAGAAATCTGCTTGAATTTGATTTTTTTTTGTTCTTTCATTCTGTCGAAGTTCAATCCAACAATTCCATGGCATCTACTTCAGGTTTGAACAGTGAGCGTCAGCCAGAGAATGAGGATACGGATGCTTCTGAAGCATTTCCAGCAGCTCCATCTACTCCTGCTACTCACTCAGTGGTAAGATTATTTTCATCCTGCTTTAATTGGTGTTCCCGCTTCTTTTCTACGCCCATAGATCAGTCCAATTCCAGGGCATCTGCATCCACCACAATTAGCCAATCACAGAATGAGGTTACAAATGCTTTTCAAGGCATGGCACCATATCCATCTACTTCTGCCATGAAAAAGTTGCCCTACGATGTATTCATTAATCATCGTGGCCCGGATGTGAAAAAGACGCTGGCGACCACTCTTTATAATACCCTAAATGGCATAGGCTTAAGGGTTTTTCTTGATTCAGAAGAGCTTGAATTGGGGGATTCTTTGCCTAGAGAATTAGAAGAAGCAATGCGCAATGCTTTTCTTCATCTAGCTATTTTTTCCAAGAATTATGCCCAATCCCCTTGGTGTTTGGCAGAGCTTTCATTTATGCTCAAAACTGGCACCCAAATTGTACCTATTTTCTACCATATTCAACCTGATGATGTCCGATATTCCAAAGGAGTCTTTGCTGATGCATTTAAACGGCATGAAGAGAAGCGTAGGCATACGCCAGAAAAGCTTCGGGAGTGGAAGAATGCACTCTACAATGTTTCCTATAATATCGGTCACATTGTTAATACCGAGGAGTGAGTCCAAGTATCCTTAGCCTTTCTTATAAGTATTCTTGCGAATTTGTTCAATTTTTTAATGTGTGAATTTTTCATATGCACTGAAGTCAGCGTCTGAGGCATGTTTTTGGTTGATTTTTGGTTTCGCTGCGGTTCTATATATCTAGTGACGAGGTGGGGCTGCTCAAGAAAATTGTAAATTGTGTGTTGAAAGTAGTAAAAAATGTGCCATTTGTGGTTGCCAAACATCCAGTCGGTTTAGATGAAGCTGTGAATGACTTTGAAATGACAACAATTCAATCTGCAGAACGTAATCATCGTGTGCAAATTGTGGGATTATGGGGCATGGGTGGTTCTGGCAAAACCACTCTTGCTAAAGAATTTTATAACAACAAATATAAAACCATGGAAATGTATAGTTTTCTATTTGATGTTAGAGAAGCTGCTGCTAAAAGTGAATTGCATAATAAGCAGAAAGAACTGCTGGAGAACCTCGGTCTGAGAGATGTACGAGTTAACAATATAGAAGTGGGGAAAGGTATGATTGCTAGCCGATTGAGAGCTGTTCGAGCATTGATAGTGGTGGATGATGTGGACGATGTGGAACAGCTGGATGCACTATTGCCTAACAAGGACAGTCTTGGATGGGGTAGCTTGGTTGTTGTCACTACAAGGGAGCATGAAGTGCTCAGATCTTGGGGCATTTCCACGGTTTATAAAATGAAGCCACTGGATCCCTATCATGTTGAACAACTTTTTTGTTGGCATGCTTTCTTGCAGTCCTCACCACTTCAAGGATTTGAATCTCTAGTTGAAAACTTTGTAAAAGTTTGTGATGGATTGCCATTGTCTCTAAAGGTTTTTGGAGGACAATTATATGGCAACTCCAGCAAAGATTATTGGGGCCATCAATTAGATAAGATTTCAAGAATACTACCTAAAAATATTATAGAAAGGTTAAAAGTAAGTTATGATGCTTTAGATGATGAAGAAAAAGAAATGTTTTTAGATATTGCATGTTTCTTTATTGGAGAGGATAAAAATTTGATGATTAATGTTTGGGACGGATCAAGATGGAATGGTCTACATAGTTGGGAACGGCTTTCCAATAAGTGTCTTGTTGAACTCGATGATGGTGATCATATAAGAATGCATGACCACTTAAGAGATTTGGGGAGAAAAATAGCAAATCAACAGTCACCTTACCGTCTTTGGTTTCCGCATCAGATTATTAAAGTTCATAGTGAAATACAGGTAAGATCAATATTTTTGTTGATTATCTCATTAACAAATGTAGCATTTTTTGTGTACTTGTTTGTTTCCTTATTTCCAGGAATGATAAGTTCTTGTATAAGATTTTGATATAATTTTATTGATAATAAATGAAAAGAGAATTCGCATTCGGGGAATAGCCTCTACAACAGCTAAATCCACGCTTGGCTTTGAGGAATTTCCTCGATGTTCGCCGAGTGGGAAGGTCATGGTTGACACAAACGTAGGCCCTTGTAGCCTCGCACCTTCTTCGCTTGGACTGAAAATTTTCCAGGTTAAAGGAAATGATTATAATCAAATAATTGCTGATGTATCAAGAGAGTTGTTGTGGCTTCGATGCTTTGACATTGAGCAGAGAAATCTTCGCGCATTTAGTTCATTGGAAAATTTGAGGGTATTAGAACTCCATGAAACGGGTGATAGTCAATTAGAAGAGCTGTGGGAGACTGACAGTAATGTAAGCATCTTACTTTTAAGACGTTTTAAAGCTTTATTGCAGTATTTTTATAATTGTACGTTTCTGTCTATCTCATTGACAATTTTCTGCAGGCTCCTGTGCAGTTAAGAGGATTGATCATTTCTGGTTGTTACAAGTTCCAGAGATTTCCAAGTTCAATAGGTTGTCTCAGTCATTTGAAAGAAGTCGTTGTTAATAGTGCAAGGTCCCTGAAGAGTCTGCCAAAAGAATTTTGCCTCCTCCGATGGCTGGAGCACCTGCAATTAATTTGGTGTGTAAAGCTATCATCACTACCTGACAGTTTCGGCAAATTAAAGAGTCTACGGCATCTAAGTTTGGAGGGATGCCGGGAATTGAGTACATTGCCACTTTCTTTTAAGGACCTGATATTCCTGCAACATCTTGACCTAAACGAATGTGATAAACTCACCTTACGGTCAGACAATCTGCAAAGTATGACAAGGCTCCAGTATGTGAACTTTTCTGGGTGCAAGCAATTGGAAGTGTTGCCCTCTAACATCACAAATCAGGACTCGCTAAGACATCTTGACTTACGTGGTTGTAGCAGCCTAGGGGAGGTGCCAATGAACATTGGTCAACTGAGCAAGTTGCAAGTGATGGAGATAGGCAGTCAGCTGTTGACAAGATTGCCTAACTCTTTTGGAGATTTGTCGTCTTTGACAGATCTTCGTATTGAAAACTGTCCCAGGCTGGAGTGTCTACCGGACTCTGTGGGTTGTCTTAATCTCTTAGAGAATGTCTACATAATCTTTTCAGGAGTAAAATATTTACCAATATCATTTAGGCAACTGAAAAATTTACAAACACTCGCTATAGACAACTCCCTAATGAGCGAGTTGAATCTTGGGACAGGGTCACTTACTCTTACATTGTGCAAACTTAAGTGTATGTACCTATCGTCAATAAAAGTGTCCAAGATTTCTATCTCTCAAGACTGTTGTCCTGGCCTTGAGATTCTTCAAATTAGAAATATTTACAATCTCGCGGAGATAGAAGTTCTACCGACTACACTCAAGGAATTAGATTTGAGAGGATGTGAAAATTTGAGGAACATCAGGGGTATGGTTGGTCTGGTGAACATTCAAAAGCTGATAATAGTTCGATGCTCTGAGTTGGATATGCTACCCAGTCTTGCACAATCAGCTTCTCTCCAAGAATTTGTTCTCCGAGGTTGCTACGGAGTGAAGAAAATACAGGGTCTGGAATATTGCAAAGCATTGGAGGAGTTGAGAGCAGATACCAGGTGGGACGTACAGGGTATAGAAAGTCTAGAGCGCCCGGAAAAATTGAAGTGTGTGGAACTCCGAGCAAACAGGAGATCAGGTGTTGAGGGCTGCATTCAAAGCATGCAGGTAATAATGGTAGCTAGGAATTTGGAATTCTATTTTTTTTCGTCTGATTGTGATGTGGGTAAATGTTGATGTGATTGTGAGGTGGGTAAATCTTGATGTGCACAGGATTTGCAGAAATGGCCTGGAGAAATATTAGTATGTACACGGGCAGTCTGTGATGCTGCCTCACTTGTAAACTCCTTCGCCTTTCCGACTCTCTCTCCCCTTGACTCCTTCGCTAACAAAAATATGTCCTCCAAACCAGAATTGGTTCAGGAACGACTGCCCGATGAGTATGCTGTTATTGTATGTTTTGTTATAAATTGTATTACTGCAAGTATGACATTGGGGATATCTTCCATGAATAAGGAAATATATTCAACGGAAGTGGAGGAGGGTAGATGATTCTGGATAGGTCTCTTCACACAACGTTCAAGGTATCATGCAGCAGAGAATTACATGATACAGAGATATTCAGGCGAAGGTGAAGTGGAGAAAGGATTGCTTGTGATGGTAGAAGAGCAGAGACTCATGCAGGCTTTTCGCGAGTTATGGGCACTTTTAGCAAATTGATATTGCTTCAAAAATAAATCAAGTTCATAGTATTTTTTTTCTCAAAATATATAGTGTTTATATTCTTCCGTGTGTATTCTTCTTCTGTAGTTCATTTAAACTGTCGGATGCCTTCCACTCTCATAAGTGTGACCATTTCTATATAAAGTCCGCCACAAAGATTGTTTGAGAGTTTTCCTCTTCGTCACTTCATTTTGAGTCTCTGTTTTGCATTATGGAAATGGAATTGAATGAAAGTGGAATTTTTTATAGTGTATGATACTGAGTCATCTGTTTTTATATTTACAGATGATTTATACTATAAGGGACTATCTCGTATTTCATATAGGAGAGATCTAATTATATTACAAATGAGACATCTAATTATACTACAAATGAGATATACATATTCTATTAACTGCAATATTTGAACTTCTGATTTCTTTTTAAAAGGTAAAAGTTCTCCACCATTATATACTCAAATTTTCTATTCTGAATACAGAGAGAGATACTTAATAACTTTCTTTTAACCAGGACGATTGAAATTTCCAGACCCTGCTTCAAATTGCTTTTGAAGCAACTGCAATTCAGAAAAATAAGAAAGAATTGACAGACTTCAGAAGATTGAAGAAAAGTTATACAGACTGCAGACCAGAAACTACAATATATTTGATAATAAATAAATCTTTATTTAATCTTTTCGTTAGAATACAAAGCTCACGTGGAAATTGAGTTTTAATTGGAATTTAGTGATGGGAAATAATGATTTTATTGCTGAAAATTGTATAAAATGTGACCATTTTGATTACAGAGTTTAGATCGAGTTTGCAATACAAACATTTAATGTGAAGAGTATTGGTGGATGGAGATAAACACAACAAAGAACATACACAGAAACACACAAATGGACAAAACCTTCAGCTTCAGTTGATTCCCATCGCTGACTTCTTTGATTCAAACAGTATAAATGTTCAGAATGTTACAGCATCCAATACTCTCTCCATCTCTTAATTAGATAATCAGTTTGATTTGATTACATGATTTGATGAACCGATAAGAAATGAATTTCAATTGTCTCATTATACAGAGTTCTCGAAAAATTATTACTAGCAATCGCACCTTCATGTGCAATGGGTACATCAAAGACATGTGGAAGGTTTTAGCTAAAATTTGTGATTATTCAGTGAAACCATTAACGATAGAAAATGTTACACAGCAGAAACTTCAAGTTTATTGAGCTGATAAAAGAAAATGTTGTCCATCAGATGGATCTATGTATAGTTGTTATAAAAAGCAACTACCTATGAACCCATGACATTGAAAGTTATGACAAATACAATTAGATTATCCCACAAGATCTGTCTCTATCTCATATATATAAATAAACATGATAGTTTCAAAACTTGGAGTCAGCAATATACTCCGCTTACCCAAAAAAACGATAGAAAACCAAGAACCGGAAATAACCGAGCAAGTTTATCAAACATTAAAAGTATGCTTTAATAACATGCATATTACTGAATGTATGAACTGTATTTGAAAGTTTCAACAAAAATAAACAAAAACAAAAGATATCTCAATGAGCACATAAACATAAATCATCCAAATGGTTGATAACCATCACACAAATAATGAGCATATTTCATAACAAAATAAGGACTACACATTGAATGACTATGGATATACTAAACAGTGAGTGTAATTTTCATTGTTGGCATCATTAATAGAATAAATCAATAAGAGCAATCTCAAAATAATCTTTGATAGCTTTCATCATCTATCAAGTTAATTGTCAACTTAGTCCTTGGAATAGTTCATATAAATCCATGTTGCAACTTGCATATAAAGGAAAAAATTAAATTAGATATGAGGAAGGTTTAACAGAAATTTAAAGCTAAGTTGATCTAGAAAAATTAATAATGTGGTACAAATACAATATTAATTTATCAGTTGAAGAGAACAAAAAATATAGTTGCCAAAAGATATGCAAATTTTTAAAACAAAGTTAAAAAATAAAGATTTTGTTGCATAAAGCCAATTTTCCAAAATGCAAGTCTACTTGAAATAACCCCTTCCATTGTTTTTATTTTACAACTGTGAAAGATATGCCAAATCAAAAGGGGAGGATGGTGTTTTGAATAACTATGAATGCTAGAAATATCTTGAAGTTTATGATAAATTAAATTGTAGTTCTGTTTACGCAGGATATCTTTTGGTGAGTCTGAAAACATTACCTTGAATTTTTTTGTTAAATAAAATTGTATTTCTTTTAGGTTGTATATTGTTTTGGTGAAACTAAAATCATTAATTGAATAGTAGAGTATTGTAAAATTGAAAGGAAGATGTAATTATCTATAAATTAGAGAGGAATGGAGAGCAAGAAGGAATCGAAGAGAAGGCAAAAGGATTTATCCTTATGAACCAAATTTATAGAGAACTCCAGTAGAAACAATAGCTTCAGTAAAAGATGTTGAAACTTTCTTATTTTGTAGATTCTAGCCATATGATGTTGGTAGAGCACTTGTCTTTCGTTTGAGCTGTGTGGATAAACCACTATTTTCTAGGAATATGGAACAAGGTAGTCATGATGAAATATGCAAGTCAAAATAAACTCCACCCATATAATTGAAACTTTGGAAAAGAAAGCAGCTAGCCTATAGCAAAACTATTATAGAGGGGACATCGTTGAAAGAGTCGATGTGCATAGTTATGCATTATAGAAGGCAAGCCTGCAAAGTAAATGTGGAAAGCGAGGAAGAGATTGGATACTCATTATAGGAACAATTGTGTATGCAATCAAGAATGTAGACATTGCAAGAGAAAGGATTGAGGAATTATTGAACAAAACTTGTGCTTTTTTATTGAAAAGTATTTGAGCATGTCAAGTGACGGAAGTCAATAGCTGAAAGTCGAGCTTCCTCTTTGATCCTACTGTGCAACATAAGGGATTTGTTGCATGTGTGTGTATCTTTGGGATGTGAGTGCAGGGTGGATACGAAGACCTCCAAGCTGAGTGACTCTTGAAATAGTTGTAAATGTCAACCCTTGCTGGTCAATGTTGTCGATGTCAATGGTGGCCTTTCAAGTGTAAGGCCCTGTGATTTTTGGATGGTTAAGGCCCATGCCATTTTAAGTGGAAATTGGCATTGACCACCACAACTCAATGGGGTAATAGGGACATATGTTGGATTGTTTGGATCCTAAGAAAGCCCAATGTAATGCTTGAATCAAATAATAACAAACAAGGGGAGTTGGGGTGGTTTTTTGCTCTCCTTGTACACAATTTGTTTGACTTGTCCAAGAGCACCGTTGACAAGGCCTATATCAATCCAAAGATTACAACATAGCATAACCTTTTGTTCAACACATAGTAGGATCTTAGATTGGAGTTGTTCATTATCTAGATTTAAGTGTAATGAGCTCCCTAGTTGCTCTATAGTGGCTAAGGCAATAGGTTGCACTAAAGAAAATAGCATGCACTTATTATGGAGTGAGACCATTTCATTAGTTACAAAAAGATGTATGGACGATAAGAAAGCACTTTGTTTTGTAGATGTTAGTGTTCAACTTGACAATGACATTAGTAGTTGCCAATCTACAATTGTAGGTTTAGCCTTCCATAAATCTCACAAGAGTTCATGAAATAGAATTTGAGTGGGATCCTCTCTGCTTTGATGAAAGATTTTGTTTTAAGTGTTATAACTATTTGGAAGCTCTTCCATAGTGTCCCACTATTGGAAGAAGAAGATAACATAGGAATATCTTTGACTGGCGATAGTTGGCCCAGGTCTCCGAAGAGTAGGACTAAGCATCCTCCAAACAAGTAGTGGTTGTGTGTAAGGAAAGCTTCGCGGAAATGAATGTCAATGCATTCTAGAAACTTTGGATCAATGAAGCTCATTTTGTCTATCAGAATGTAGCAAACAAAGTACATTTTCTCTTGGAAACTTACTAGTGTTTGTCCTTGCAAGGGATCCATCTCTTTGATGGGTATGTGAAGGGCAGAATAAATTGTTGATACTCCAATATTGAATGTTACAACACCTATAGGTGCAAAAAATAGTAGAAATGTTTGACCATTTGTAGTTGAACCATTGAGTGTAGACTTGATATTTTTTATTAGGTGTGACTTTTTTATTCCTACAGTTCCTTGAACAATTATTTTTAGTGGTGGTTGATAAGTGTTGGAGGATAGGTGTTACAACACTAAATCAAATATTCTTTTTGTTCGAATGAAAGGTCATTCAGGGTATTTAGAATGGGCAGAAGGGGGACATGAAATGTTGTGTGGTTTGAGTCTACAAAATTGGTAGTCGTAATGTGTTGTAGTGGATTTAGGGAAGGAGTCTCCTAATCATGGTTAAGGTCTATTTCACGGTTACCCAGCATGTCAATTCCATCAAGCTGGAGTGGATGACTTGGGTGTACACTTGATGTAACACTTGCCATTCGAATTGGTTGCATTGTTGTGGTTGTTCCTAGTTGTTTAAAGGAGTGTCGGGGTCTGGATCAGCTATCATTTTTGGTTCAGTGCGTCACACATGCCATGGATGGTAAGTGCATGCCAACCTCTCCTAATTTCCCACAATTTGAGTGGCGGATGATCCACAGTCATATGTAATATTACGAGATGGTTTAAAATGAAGCAATTCACTCCAACAAAAGTCATGAAATCTTGGGTCATCCTTTGCAGGAATGCTTGTAAAGTGTGGGGATACTCGAATAATTTATTTTATGGCATGCACTTTCCATTGGCTCACTTTACGAGATGCTTTGAAGCTCCATTTTTGAGTGACATCAATCAGTGTCATTGTCGCCAAACAAATAAGATGTGTCATGCATGCATCAATGTAGTTTGTGTTTGTTGATGTGGATGTGGGTGAGAGTGGAATGTGTTGATAGGGTTTTTGGCTTACATTTAAAGAAATGAATGTCCTACTAGACATGCATAGTGGTAATTTTAATAAAAGGTGGAAACTTTCTTGGGCACTAATATCATGGTCCACAAGGTTGTTAACAAGCATTTTTCTAAAAGCTATTGGTGTTGGCTTGTCAAGATCAAAACGGGTCAAAATACGAGAAAGCATTGCATGATATATTTCAGATTTGGTTTCTTCTTTCGCTGCATATTTTGCTATATATTTGAGCACTACATCTATTGAGAGAATGGTATAGCAGTCTACATTTGCTCGCCAAATAGAGAGGATAGTGGGCTTGTGAAGATTCAAATGGTCATCATTACGAGCAATGGTATGCTTTAGTTGGCCACTATCATTTGAAATGCTTGAATTGTCTTGCATGGTCCAAGGGGCTTTGTAAGCTCCTTTTTTTAAGCATGTGTGCAAGGTACAAAGTTTATGGCATTAAATGCAGTTGAGTAGTTCATTGTAGTCATGTGAAGGGTTGGACAACATAATCATTTTTGTGTCCATTAAGCAAGGGTGTAATTGGATGGGGGCGTGGGTTTCATGCAAAGACATATGTGTCAATGTAGTCAGCTGCATTTTGTTTTGAAGTAAGATTATTCAATTGTAGTTTGGCAATATCAAGTGCTTCTTTGAGCCAAACGAAGCCATGGAAATGTGTGGAAACTTGATGGTCCCATTCATTCCTGGAGAGTGGAGCTCTTAGTAAGTAGTTGGTGTACGAAAAATAAAAAAATGATGTGAAATATGTTTACTTGTACTAGTAGGTAGTTGTGCAGAAAATCTTTTCCAAAACCTCTACACGAAATGTAGTAAATCTGTGATGCATGTAAAGTGCAAAGAGGTGTGGGTTTTGCATTATATTTCAGATCCTCCACTGAGATGTAGCCATAAGATTTGTTGGTGGGGTAGACAGCATGAAATTGTGTAAGTCTGGCTATTTAGTATCTACTGCACTCAGGGTAAAGAATAGATTTGGGCAACCAACCTGAATAACCATGTCAGATAGCTCCCCACTATGGTGATTCCATAAGGGACGTGTGCCACGTATAGTTGAGCCAAAATGCATAACCTAGTCTGCAAGCTTTTCATCAAGAAGGTCCTTTAATCTTTGGCACAGGGCAAGTATTATTGTTGGTAGGCTACATAACAAGTGTTTCTAAACAAAAACAAAAGTTGTGGCCTAGCTCAGTGGCACATAAGAATATTAAGTATAAAGTATCTAAACCATGGGTGTTAGTCATACCTATTATCATGGTATCTCAGAAGATGGAGAGTATATTCATGTTGCTTGAACTCTTTCATATTTTGTTGATTGCATGCAGTTGTTCCCTTTGGAAATAATGTGGGGAATACCATAAAAAATTATCCTTAAGTGGTGTATTCATTGATGGGCATCAGAGAAACTAGTGGCCAATCAATAGCTAGAGTTAGGAACTTTTGTACATGCAGGGGGCAGGTTTACCACAAATGATGATGTTGATTGCACATTCTCTTGCAACTATTTTGTTTCTATATTAACTATTTCCAATAATTTACATCTAGGGGATCTAAAATTAAGGTTGTTGCATATAGAAGATCAAAGATGTTAGTGGAGGCAATAGGCAAGAATAAAAGAGATGCCTCATCTAATTGTACATCTTTGTAGTAAGGGTCATTACATATCTTATATTGTAAAGCCTCGTGAACACATGCTTTGTAAAAATAGAATCTATATTGTTGGGAATCAACATTTTTTTGCTAACTATGAGTATATCTAAGTCATTATATGTCATGGTAAGTAAGTTGCAATTATAGTAATATACTAAGGAAAATAAATAGTTTGGCCACTATATTTAGATGCCCCCCTCTTGCATAAGTAACTTGGAGGACAAGGAAGACTCTTGCTATAAACATCTCCTCGATTTGAGTTAGGTGTTGCAAACAAGTAGGCTGCTCACTAGGGTCCATGTTGTTCCACTTTGAGAAGTAATTATATTTTTGAAAACTACACTTATAGATGTAGAAAAATGTTATTTTCATTGTAAATAATATTATATTTTTGAAATCTACACTTATAGATGTAGGAAAAGGTTATTTTTATTTTTTCAATATTATCTACATTAATAGAAGTTGTGAAAATGTGATTTTTTTGTATTATTTTGATAAATTGAATCTAAAGTGATGTTACATATGTATTCAATCACATTCCAATTGGAAAAGTTGTGGCTTATATCTATTTTAACTAAAATAGATTCAACTAGACCATATGTTTGACCAAAATTGAATTTTAGTTGAAAATATTTAAATTCACTTATGTCAATAAGTTGGTCTATAGTGTGATATAGATTTGAACTTTCACCCAACAAATATATCTTCACCTTTACCTTCCCAAGGTTTAAATTTGTTAAGGAAATTCTTACAAATACTTTAGGGGAAATTACCAAATCACAACAGTGTCAATCATTGTTAAAACCAACTTTATAGCTCTAAAAATAATCATAGACAACATGCACAATCATGGATATGGCTTAGATGATTTTGATGAAAATATGTTCTTTTTAAGCTTGAAGTCCAAATATTGCTATTCGACATCATGATAAAAATTTCATATCAAAGGTCTTTAAATAGAAAATTATAGCTCTAAGTTGTATTAAAATTGTTTCTAGCCTTTGCATAATGCCTATTAAGGAATGGCAAGAAGTTTAAAATTTAAACAATAATTTTGAATTTGGAGTCATCAATGACATTCATGATTGACTTTTGATGGAAAAGTAGTAGTACTAGTTTCAAGGCAAAGAACACATATGTGGAAATGTGGTACAAATGTAAGCAAATAAATGATGTGTAAATCAAAATATTTGAGAATGTGTAAAAAAAAAAGATAGGATAAAGTAGATAAACGAAAATAACTCCAAATGAAGGATAAAATAGATAGTGAAAAATATAAGCATATGAGTCGAACACAATATAAATATTTAAAGTTATAATATGTAATTTTGTTAAAATTATATGAACTTTGATATGTATATACAAATTTGTTTATTACAATGATAATTTAAAACTAATTATATCTATTAAATTATTTTTTACGCCAAAGACGTATCCTATTTTAACATGACATAGCTAAAAAGTACAATCAAATGGTTGTTATGGTCTGCGGACCATTGATTTACTTTCAGCCATTGATTGAAAAGCGTTTGATTTCATTACTCGGGAAAAATGAGCCTTAACTTTACTTCAATCCCTCGAACCGGTGGAAGCTATAACGCTATGGAACAAGGGCGTCTCTATAAATACCTATGTTTCACAGGCGCAATAAATCTAGTAGAGAATGTCAAAATGGCAATCGGGGTAGCGTGGGCTGTAGTTCTGATGATGCGAGCAACGCTGTGCGCGGGAGAAATAAGGGTTTCAGAGATTCGATTGGATGCGCGGTTAATCATCCCGTTCGATGAGTTTGGGTTCACGCACAGAGGGCACTTAGAAATGATAGTGAAGGATGCTTCGTCATACATTAAGAGAACCGGGACTGCCCATGGACGGGATGTGTTGTTTTATATCTTCAGATTCCTCAAGGGAATCATGTTGTTTACTCTAATTGTCTTGATTGGCATGGGCTGGTCATTTTTGAAACCCTATCTTCAGGGGAAGGAGAAAAAGGTTTTGATGGTTGTGATTCCGTTGCAAGTTATTGCTAACATCACCACTGTTGTGATCGACGAGACTGGGCCGTATGCAAAAGATTGGTTTGCTTGGAAGTAGATGCTTTTGCTCATACAGATGGTAAGGCTGCGGTCAGTATAATGAAATTGACTCTTTTCAGGTAGTATTATATTGTGGTGGTCGGCTATATCTACTTTACCAGGGTTGTGGTGTATGCCCTGGCTACCATTACTGCTTATCAGTATGCCTGGACTAGTATACTGGTTGGAGAATTGGCAACACTTGGGTTTTATGTGTTTATCGGTTACAAGTTCTAGCCTATAGGATACAATCCGTATTTGTTCATAGATGAAGACAAGGAGGAGGCTGTCGCGCAGACATTGAAGATGGATGATGACTTCGAGTTGTAAGATGGTGATTTTTCCATTACTCGAGAAAAATGAGAAAGTGTCGTGCTGTAGTGGGAAGTTTCCAGTTGAGGAAACCGAGAGGCTTCTATTTACAATCATATTTCTCGAACAAAGATTGAAAAATCCAGAGTAGACCACAGAAAATACCCGGCAAAATGACAATCTAAATTAGATGCAAACTAATATTTAAACTTGGAATTTGGTAAGATAATCTGATTTTTTAAAAATTTGAAAATAGAAATTAACAAACATAACTGTAGAGGATGTCTGTACGAGATAAAAATATTTAAATTTAACATAAAATATTAAAATTTTGTATATACTATTTCTATTAATTTAATTTAAATATTCAGATGTTAATGTGTTTAATATAATTTGATATTTTAAATTTTGATTTGAAAAAAAATTAATTCCTAAATTTTTAATTTGGAAGACAATAAATCAACAAAGAATGTATTAACAATGTCATAATTAATTAACTCATTGCAATAATATTAATAATATAAACACTTGAATAAATATAATAGTTTAATATTGTTTAAGATAGCCATAATATTAAATTTTGAGATGTTGATGTATTTAAAATAACTATAATATATTCTTAAGAGCTTGTGAAATAAACTAACATACATATATTAATTAATAATATATATAAAATACACCGAGAGTTAAATATTTTTATATGTACAAATATATGTTATTTTTATATTAAATATTTTTAATTAATTATTTTTTATTAAATATTTTTATATTTATTTTATTGTTTTCATTCAAAACTTTCAATATTTAACTATAATTTTAAAATTATAAAAAATATTTAAAATATTAATAAAATTTTATTTTAAAGTAAAATATATATAAATATATAGTATAAAAAGTATTTAATTTTTTTTAAAAAAATTATTAAATTAATTTAAATATTAAATTTTGATATTTTTAATATAAACTAATACTATAAATTTTAATAAAAAATAAGTTTTAATTTTTAATTTTTTAATTTTATTATGAAATATTTAAGATAAAATAAGATAGAAAGTAAAAATATTTAAATTTAATATTAAATATTATAATCTTGTATATATTGTTTCTATTAATTTATTTTAAATATTAGATGTTAATGTGTTTACTATAATTTGATATTTTAAAAATCAACAAAGAATGTATTTAAGAATGTCATAATTAATTAACTCATTGCAACTCTAATTGAATCATAAACTAATTAACACCAAACCCTAATTGAACTCTAACCCTAATTGGAACCCTTATTCTAACCCCAAGCTTTATCTGAGATAACCCTAACCTTAATTTAATTCTAACCTGAAACTTTGTCCTAGAATTCTAACTCTAACTCTAACCCTAAACCTAAGTAAACCCTAACCCTAATCCTAATTAAAAGTTCAATCCTAACTATAATACTAATTTTAACACTAATCATAATTATAATCCTAACCTTAGTTGAACACCCTAACCCCAATCCTAATTGAAATCTAACCCTAACTATAACACTATTTCAAACTCTAATCATAATTATAACCTTAACCCTATATTTGAACACCATAAGCATATCCCTAACTATAGTTGTCCCTAATTGGACATAAAACTTAGTCACCCAAAAATCACTTTGACTTAGTCACTCTGATTTTTTTAACAATAGTAGAAGATAATTCCAATTGAGAGGTAGCCTGAAGAAAGATCTTTAGAATATCTTCTTGTTCTATAAATATTACCAATAAAACAAGAGCTGGAGAGCAGCGAAGTTCCTCCCAGAAAGTTTTAGAATAGTTTTGTTTGTATTTGTTGAGTTTGTTGTGTTTTAGGAACAATTGGTTAGGATAAAGCTGTTGTCACCTAAATTTAGGAATTTGATCATTGATAGAGTCAACTTTGTCTTCCATTAGAAAATGACCCTTATAACAAAAAAATTTTGCTCACTTCAAAATTTTCCCTACTACATTTATTCAAAAAACCTATAGATTCTAGTGTAATAAGCATGGAATGAAATGGATTTCAAAGTATTTGTAAAAAAATATTTAAATTTTTGCTCAAAAATATCTTGGAAGTGGATTCCAAAGATTTTTAGGTTGTACATGCCAAGTGTACTAGGGTTGGCCATGTGGTGGTCACTTAGAGACTCTCGAGCACATATACTATTGTCGAAGCTTTAACTTGCTTGTGCTGCAAATAGACCCAAGTAGTTTTATGACACCATCCATACAATACATATTGTATGGTTTTTGTACAATCAAACCGAACTTTGTACAAATGTATCCTCAAATAGCCCTACAAGTGCCTCAATAAAATTTTGTTAGAAAAATGCTAAGTGTTATATATCAAAATATGTTTCTCAGTTGTCTTGGACACAATGATGTAGTCCTTTTTGACCTTAATGACACTTGCAAAAATTCTATTTCTGGAACCACTAAAAAAACCTTCAAACATAGTTAGTGGGAATCAACAAGAAGACACACAAACATGGAATTAGAGTGAGATAAGGGGTTAAGTTCCTTGATAGAGTCGTCAAAATGTAATGCTAAGATTTGAAACTTAAATTAAATCAAACTAGTATGCAAGCTCCCATTTTAAAAGGTCTACTGGTTTTAGACAACATTGCATTCAAGAGACCACCTCTGCATCGGCTAGTCTATTATCTTATGATTTCCATTATGAATTATCTTATGAGATCATTTAGGTTAGTGTATATTCTGTAATTTTTCAGACAAACCATCTAGGTAGATGTGTATATTCAACCTCCTCATTTTTCCAGACAATTCTCTCAAACCAGAAATCATTGGTACCTCTCAAAGTTTATGAGTAGGGTAGATTTATTTTTCTATTGGAGATCCTTATGAATTTGATGATATAAAAAACTAATGCTTTGACTGTATATGTTATTACGCCGAAGGCGTTCCCTTTGTGAGGAGAGTGGGTTGACTTTGTGGATTGACAATCTCCATTGCTGTAGAGGCGTGCAAGACGAATGCAACACCTTTAGCCGTTCGATTTTTCCATTTCCCGATTCTACCTTCGGTCATCATTTTTCACTATTTTTCACCATTTTTTCACTGTAAACCCCCATTTTTGTTATTAATCGGCTTATCATCATGGAAAGAAGATAGCAATGAATGATTTCATTACAATTTTTTGGATACATATAATGAAAAAATTACAAATCCGAATCATCGATCACTACACAAAATCAATTTTAGGAAGCCCCCTCATGATATAGTGAAAAAAAAGAGCAAGTAATGATTTCTCCATGGCGACCATCTTTATAGGCTAATAAGTGTTAGGGTTTTGGCAGAAAAATGAATATAACAAGAACAATAAACTCTATCTATGTATTTTTCAAGCCATGTGTCAAACATGGGAATCAACTATATGGAATTCTTAATTTTTTTATTTTTTTTTGTAATTATATCAATTTTTTTAACCTTTTTAACTTTTGCAAAAACATCTCTTTTGTTTTATTATATATTATATATTATATATTTTATATTTTCATATATCTTAATTCTTAATATTTGAATTTTTATTATACATATCTTTTATTATATCTCTTTCTTGTTTTATTATTAATTCCTACCAAGGGAACTATAGGCACCACATGTTTTTTAACTCGTTATTAATAATTCTATTTTTGACAAATGAGAGTTTTTTTTTAATTTATTTAACAAATATTTATGTATTGTTAGAGTAACATGCAAAATATATAACAAAACATATTTCATAAATTAATTTTCTCAAATGTAATTGGGGAAAGTTTTGCCCCATAAGAGGGATTTATGTAGATCCATTATCATAGTGGGGATTCTAATGACAATGGAAAGGGAAAATTTGGCAAAAGAATTGGAACCGTTATCAACTATGATATTATTTCAGCTTGGACAGTTTGAAAATCATAGCAAAGAAAGCAACAACTATAATAATGCGTGCACTGGCAGAGGAAATTGGGAATTTCGATAAACATACTTACTTCAAATTTTATTGTGAATGCATATTTCACAGGTATTGAAGGGCATTGTTCAAATTCCAAATTTTATTGTGAATGCATATTTCACAGGTATTGAAGGGAATTGTTCAAATTCCATGTTATATTTTGCAGACTGTTGAGATAGTAAACTGGTTTATCTCAGAGACATCTCCATGTCTAACGTTTAAGATACCTCTTTTTCAGGTCTAACAAAAAGATTATCATTTATTCTTTGATGCAGCTCTGCCGGTATAGGAGTAACCGTTTCTTGGAATAGGTGTTCCCATTGTGTTACAGTTCTCTAATGTTGGTAACTGTGGTGTAATAATTTGCTTATAGGACCACTATATTTGAAAATGGCTTTGTGCAAACATGGGGGTATATATGTAAGGTATTGGTTATACACATAGGGGGAAGGTTTCGACACTCATTTTTCTAATGTTGGAGATATAAATGTATCGGTATTGGGTCTTTTGTGGGGTGTTTTTTGAGAACAGATTAATTATGGAATGATTTTCTTTACTTGTGATTTTTCGGTATTAGATTGTGGTTTAAAATTTGTATTTTGTCTTGCTTAAGTTTTAATCATTTCATGGTAGTCGTGCCAGTTGAGTCAGTTGTGTGTTGTATTAATGTCTATATGTCTCCACAATGCTACTCTAGTGGTAAATTTTTGCGAGTATCATGCACAAGAATGATATATTTCCTATATAAGCATTTTTTTTGTTTACCCTTCCCTCATTTCCATCTATTACTAGTACCTTGGTGCATGCACTTCAATCTTTGTAACCACTTTTTGTTCCAAGAAATGAGTTGTTCCATCTTCCTTGACCGATTTCTTATTTATAACTCATTAAATGCATTCTTTTAATATGATAAGAATTGTTACGCATGAGATTGTTATTATCAGATGAATGGTTGGTTGTGCCTTAGATGGAGGCTCGTGGTTATGAGATAAGCAACATTCTAAATTAATAGAGTTTATTGTTCTATGGAGGCTTTTTCATATTATATTCAGTACGCGTTCAATTAAACCTAATTTGACCAAATTGTTTTACAATTTTCTCTTTCAAAATTTGGTAAATTAATAAATTTTAAATTATTATAATTCTCTTCACTATAGATTTTACACAAAGGTTTGTACTCTTCTATAAAATTTTCATGTAGTTAATTTATGATAAATTTTATTTTATGTGTAAAATGTAAGTATAGTTCAATTTCTAGATGATTTTGATGGGAATAGATTTTGTAAGCACGATGATTTAATAAAAAGATTTATTTTTAAATATGCAATTATTAAATATACTAGTTTATATATCTCAATATTAATTTATATAATATACTGGAGAGAAATCTCCATTAGTGATGTACTCAGGAAAGCACAATTGTGTGCCCTATGTTACAAAATGAAAAAGTATTTTATCACTTATGTTTGAATATCTACCGAGTATATATAATTTGTAAATAGAAAACGGTTGCACACCAAATTAAAGCAAGAATCCGTTATAAAAATTGAACAACTCCCATAGGTTATCCCATTCAAATCCCATTCAAAACTACTAACACGAGTTTTCAAAAAGTAAATATTAAATTTGTTAATAATTAATTTTAATTTATTTAGGTATTTTTGTTTATTTTATAATATATTTGTTATATGTTAATAAATTTATTCTATATGTTTAGGATTTATATGATATTATTTTATATAAATATTGATTATATTTTATTTTATTTATTTTATATAAATTTTTCTAATAAATATGTATGTTTTTATAATAAGTAAATAATTTTATTAATTTTTTCATAATTTTTTAATTATTTATGCAAAATCATTTAAAATATTTAATGAATTTTATTTTTTGAGAAAATGGAAAATATAAAAAATATATTTAAATTTGTCACTTTATCTTAAATAGTTTTGCATAAATAATTTAAAAAATATTCAAATATAAAAACTTAACCCATATAAAATTATACATGAAATAATAATAATAACTTTAACAATAAAAATATTAAAAATGTATTGAAATTTATCTTCTTTCAAAATATTTATCTTAAATAATTTTGTATAAATAATTAAAATGAAATTTTCTAAAAAATGAAAAATATTAAAATTTAGAAAAAATAAATAAATTTACCTTCCTTCTATATATTTATCTTATAAAATAAATTTTACCTATAATAATTAAACAATCAATATATCTTCCTCCTAAACATTTATTTGAACAAATAAAATGAATCAATATTAACTAGAATGATGAATTAATAAATATTTATCTTAAATAGTTGATTTCAAATATCAAATTATTTAAAAAATAGTTATTATTTTATTATAAATTAATAGTTTCTATCTTTAATTTTTTTCATAATTTTTGCATCTTGAGAAGTGGCAAAAAAAAGTCAATAAAATTGCAAAATAAAAATGAGTTATATGAATGATATTGCAATTATTATAAATTAACATTTTTAACTTTAACTTTGTCATAATTTTTGCATCTCGAATGTATAAATATTAGTTGAGAAGTGGCAAAAAAAAAAAAGCCAATAAAATTGCAAAATAAAAATGAGTTATAGAAATATATTTATGAATGATATTGTAATTATTATAAATTAACATTTCTAACTTTAACTTTGCCATAATTTTTGCATCTCGAATGTGCAAATATTAGTTGAGAAGTGGCAAAAAAAATGCCTCAAAAAAAGCCAATGAAATTGCAAAATAAAAATATTATACTCAATTCGGCATAATCCGCCCTTATCACCTAAAATTTTTTAGCCAATAATATTCAAGAAAAATAATTTTGAAAATTAGAAAAGTTAAAAAACATGCATTTAACTTTAGAAAAAACTTCAAATATAATGTATAAAAGAAAATAATTAATTTTGATTGGTTGAAATTCAAAACATTAATAACTAGTTAGGATCTCGCGTGCCTATAGTTCCTTTGGTAGGAACTAAAACTACCACTTTGACTTAGTCACTCCCAACACCTACTTCCTAAATGGTCACTACGATGTACAAATATTAAATTACTCATAGATAAACAATAAATTACACATAGGTAAACATGCCACACACATCATATTTTACATAAATAAAAGTTTGTTTAATTTATTTAAATGAAACATATATCTAATACAAATAAAATTAACATGATGAAATCTTCTTGTATTAGTAAAATTAAAATAACATCTTTATTTTATATATTAATCAAATTCATTTAAATTTATTTATTGAAAATAAAATTAACATGTTATTATTGACAAATTTTGGAGTTAATAAATTTATAACTTATTATTATTTAGATGAAATAATAATTTCATCTAGCAACTCTAAGTCCTAAAACCCCAAAGGGTTACGATTCTTAGATAAAGCTTGGGGTTAGAATTAAATTAAGGTTAGGGTTACAACTCAACTAGGGTAAGGGTTAGAGTTAGGATTCTAAGATAGAACTTGTGATTAGAATTAAGGTGAAGCTTTAGGGTTCAGTTAGGTTTTGGGTTATAAATTTGAAAATAATTGAAATAAGGAATTAATATAAAAATAACATATATCTATACATGTACTAATTTAAATAACATTCTAACATAAAAAAATAAAAAGAAATAATTTGTGATAACTCTACGTGTATTTTATATATATTATTAATTAATATATGTATGCTAGTTTATTTCACAAGCTCTTAATAATATATTATAGTTATTTTAAATACATCAACATCTCAAAATTTAATATTATGGCTATCTTAAATACATCCATCTAAAGAGATGACAATATTAAACTATTATATTTATTCAAGTGTTTATATTATTAATATTATTGCAATGAGTTAATTAATTATGACATTGTTAAATACATTCTTTGTTGATTTATTGTCTTTCAAATTAAAAATTTAGAAATTATTTTTTTTAAATCAAAATTTAAAATATCAAATTATATTAAACACATTAACATCTGGATATTTAAATTAAATTAATAGAAATAGTATATACAAGATTTTAATATTTATATTAAATTTAAATATTTTTACTTTCTATTTCTTATTTTTTATTAATTTATAATTTTATATTATTTAAAATATTAATAAAATTTTATTTTAAAGTAAAATATATATAAATACATAGTATAAAAAGTATTTAAATTTTCAAAATAAATTATTAAATTAATTTAAATATTAAATTTTGATATTTTTAATATAAATTAATACTATAAATTTTAATAAAAAATAAGTTTTTATTTTTAAATTCGTGCAAATACGACCTGCTCGAGCACAGACGGTCAGAGGGGTATGCAGGAGGAGGGCATTGCATAGGCTGCAGACGGTCATACCCCAATGTCTATAGGGGTGACAATTTGCACCGCATTGCATCGATGGCCATCCGCTCCCATCCATCCTGACATACCCACTGTCGTTGCTATATTTACGTGCAATTTACTGGTGACTGTACAGTACGCCCATTTCTATTAGTGCCAATCCACGCCATACTTTTCCCCATTTACAGTTTAAGTTTTTTTTATCTTCTTTAAATTTCATTTTTAACATGCAATGTTTGTATAAATTTTATTTTTAATATGTAATTTTTTTTATATTTAATTTCATTGATTAATAATTGAAGATTAGTTAAAAAAATTTTTTATATAATAGTTGTTTTTTTAAATAATTATTTTTTAATAATGTTTTAGATTTTATTTTGTAAATAAGAAATAAAGAATAATTAATATAGATTTTAAAAATATTTTAATTATTTTATTCATTATACATTATACATAATTTTAATCTTTTAAATTATTTTATTTTATTTAAAGAGTATTTTTATTTATTTAAAAGTTATTTTAATTTTTTTACTTTATCAAAATGTGCAATAATATTGAAAAGTAATGATTTTTTTCCTAAGATTTAAAGTGCTTGTGTTGGGAGGCAAGATAATTTTATGGAATTAGGTAATTATTTTACCCAAATATTTTTTATGTGAAAAGGAAAATGAATCAATTTTTACCAAAGGGTTATAAAATGGATAATTATTTTTACCTAAAGAACATACTGAAGAAGACTATTATTGAATTAATTATCACAAAGACGAGGATTAAAGATTAAAATATTTAATTTGCCAAAAGGAAACTAATTAAATATTTTATAAAATAATTGTCATGGGCTATAGATAGTCATTAAAAATCAAAATCTTAAAATTAAAACTTAAAATAAAATAGCTTAAAAACTAAAAAATTCAAAACATCATAATACATACCTGCACAAAAGAACGAAAGGAAGAAATTAGAATGAACGTATGAGTAATGATAATACCTGAATTTTTGAAAGTTTGCAGACCCACACAATAATGAAAATCCAAATATGAATGAAATTTAGTGAAAGTCGTCTACATAAGCATGCTAAAATAGAATGCACTCAAAAAGAAGAATAGATTTGACCCAAAACCAAGCAAGGGACTACTTTTTGTTCTATAAAAAGCATGTTTGGTAAACTCTTATCAACTTTATTTGTCAAGATAATAAAATAATATCATTCTTTTCAACCAAAACCTTATCACTTAATTATTCTTAATCATAAGCAAGTGTTGAATGCCCTTTCAAGGCCCGCCTCTCCACCACTTTTATATGTTATTCTCCATTTTTTTTATTCAAGAAGGTATAAGGTAGAGATTGCCACATAGCTTAGATGGGGGTAAGTAGAAACATTAAGAATGGAACAAGATAGCCAATAATGACAAAGAGAAAAGATACCTAATCGAAGAATAACTCCTATTTGAGGATGTTGGTGGAAGGTTTGTTGAGTTACTCTTTTTTATTAATATATTTATCTATTGACTTGTGTATATTTTTAACTATTTAGTTTTGGGTTTGTCTTTTTTTAAGGTAGATTAGATGAAATTTTTATTGGGTTTCGGTTTATATAATATTATCATGATTTTTATGTAGAATTATAAATATAAATATGTTATTTTAAAAGAATATACATATTAAAAGAATATATGAATATTTTACATAACAAATAAAAAATAACATTTGATGAATCATTTTCATTTAATTCTTTATTTTTTAATATTTTTTGTTGCATTTTTATAGTCTATCACATATTTTTCTCTCCATGTCAACATTATGGGAGCACCACTCAATTGAACGTTGTTTTGAACTTCAACTAAAAGTTGTGAGAAATGTAGACCAAAATGCATGTCTTTTTTATGACAAGTATAGTGAATAAATTGACATAGAAAATCAAAAAGAAAGAAAATTCTCAAGTTCTACATAGCCATTATCGTGGGTGTCTCATAGACTAACCAAAACTTTACTAGTATCAAAGCAATATGTCCTCAGGATTTCTACTTTTTAATGAAGATCCTTTATGTCTTCATTCTTAATGACATAGCTGTAAATGGACTTATTTTTATGGAACTAATTAATATAATCATATATCAACAAATGGAATACATTTCTATAAAGTTGAAATCATTTTTCCATCATATTATTTGTTCCTATTTATACATTCTATTACACTTGGCTCCATGTTATCAATGTCCACACATATTATTGCATATCTAACTTTTATTATCCCCTTTATTGTCACCCATATCTACAAATTCATTCTCTACCTAGATACTATTACTTCCATGTCCTAAACCAATCACATACGTATAAGATTGATCCTACACTTATGGATTTGGCCCCTAAATTTTTAAAATTTAAATTCAAAATTTGGTTGAATCCTTACTATTTCTTGCTCACATTGATCCAACTTGGTTCAAATTTGGAGTGATTTAGTACTATATACTTATATTCCAAGGAATTCAATTGTATTTATTTAATCATCCTCTTATATCCAATAAACATTCACAAAATCCTATGAAATGGATAAAAGAATCATTTGAGGAATTCTTTAACTACACAGAAACAAACTAATCCTACATTATCATTCTAGAACATATACATGTCTAAATATTATTGTTCTCGGGAATTTCCACGAGTGTAAAGAATGGTATTTCTAGGAGGTTGACCTATTGGTTTTTTCCTTGCTTACTGTGGTTATGCCTTTCATTGGATAAACCCTTTTCATTTCAATATACCTTGTAGCTCAATTAATTTAAAGCACAAATCACTTAATCTAGCTTATATTTTAACACATGGGATTTTCTTCTCTATCATTTGTCCTAAGGAAAAATCATCATCTTACCCATCTTATGTATTTTTCCTTTATTAGCTCTTAATGTTCATAGTAATCTTAAAGGGCTCCCTTAATGTGTAGGGATCCTTATCCCTTAACAAATAGTTTATCTTGGCACAATAAGTATTGCAATATAGGGAAAGGAACATAGAACCATTTGGTATCATGTATGCAATCCACTTGTGTGCCTATTCCTCGGGGTTAGATTTCTAACTTTTAAATCCTTGAGATTTGTTTGTGCATTGTGTTTTAAGGATTTTTTTCCCTAATTTGATTGTCACTTTTTGGAACCCACTCTCTTATCTTATGTGTGGAAATATACCCTTTTACCTTGTATAAAGGTATTTATAATATTAACACCTAATGAAGTTGAAAACAAGTTACCCACTAATTATCTTATTGAACTCAAATTTTAAAGGGGATAGTGGGTTTGATATAGTCAATATTAGAATTTCAAATATCACAAAAAAATGCATTCAATAATGTGGTTCCTTTTAAATCTATTTTATCACGATTTGTTTTTAAAAATATACTATTGTGAAGTTTATAGGAAACACATAATAATAGGTTTTTTTCATAGAAAAAGCATAATAATAGGGTTTTTAAATATTGAAGTTCCAATTCCCACCTTTTAGAAAAATTAAATTAATTAGTTTTGTAAACTCTATCATAATTTATTTTTACCTCACTTAATATTCTTATTCAATCATTTTTTAAGCACAATTATTTTATTTATTTTAGATTGACAAATCAATAAATACATCATTATTTAATTATATTTTTTAAAATATGATTAACATAGCTACCATTATTTTTTCATCATTTTAGTTTATTTAATAATATTAAATTGGAAAGATAAAACTAAAATGGATTCCATTTTTTTAAATAAAGCAAAATATTCTCCTTTGGAAATAACTTAATGACCCCTATATTGACATCTCTTCTAAAAAGTCAACTCTAATTGCTAATGGATAAAGATACATTCTTCTTAATATTATTTCTTTTTTATCTAACTCTCTAATGTTTTATGTTACCTTACACTTTCCTTTTTTTCCTAAATGAACTGGATTTAACTTTATAATATATAATTGCATATCTTTGGTATTTCATTTCATGAACCATGCTTCAATTCTAAATGTAATTTAAATTAATTTAACTTATTTAAGAAACTTGACACAACATGACTCTTGTTTAAAATTTCTCATTTTTTACTTGCAAAAGTGTGTGTATATATATAACTACTTTTTAAAAAGTAATTTTTTTAATAATTTTAATTGCTACCTTTTTTACATTTCATAAAATTATTATTTATTTTTAAATTTATTTTTTATTTTGTTTGATTAATTATTTGTTTGTCAAATAATAAACAACAGTTATATCTCTTTCTAAGATTTTAACAATTTTTCAAATATAATCATATTTAATTTTTAAAATTTTAAATTGACATTTGAAGAATTATTAGTTAGTTTTTAAATTTGATATCTACTTACTCTTTTTTATTTTTAATTTGATTAAATATTTTTATACTCATCTAATGAAATAATCAATTCTAAAGTAAAACTAATAAATAATAAATAATAAATCTAAATTCACAAAAGTGACAAATAACTTAGTACAAATATCGAAAAGATTTCTAAAAATATAGTCTTTAGTTATTTTCTTTATTTAAGATTTATTCTAATTTTATTTTATATATATTCTTGACTTTATTTCTATCTAAAATAACATTTTTATTTATTAAATAATTATTTTATTTACATTTTTATTTTTATTTTTACATGTTTAAAGTTATTTTATTCTATTTATTTGAAAAATTATTTTATTAATTTTGTATATTTTTAAATATATATGTGAACTCTATCATAATTATTTTTTACTTTCACTCAATATCTTTATCTAATAATTTTTTAAACATAATTGTTTTATTTAATTTAGATTGACAAATCAATAAATACATTATTATTATTTAATTATATTTTTAAAATCTGATTAACATTTAAATTTAACATTTTTATTGATTATTAGAATTGCTACTATATTCTCCACTTTAATATTATATTAATTTTTAATATATTATTTTCCATTCAAAATGAAATCTTGAACTACTTTTTGAAAATAAATAAATAATGGTACTTATTACAACAACTTACTGACAATTTAGATTTGCAGCCAATTCACGTGTGGGCCCTATGCTTCCACATTTTGTGTTTTCATAAATAGAGAAATGGCAACAAAAAAAATCATGCAAGGCACACATCAAATGTCTGACAAAACTGTTATTCTCACTGACAGCCTGACATAAAATCATGCAAGGCACACATCAAATGTCTTACAAAACTGTTATTCTCACTGACAGCCTGACATCCACGAGGTGCAGGCATGGTAGGTACGGATTGGTTTATGATGCATGTATGCAGCATCCATGCTCGGGTAGAAATTGTTGCCTCTATAGATAGTGCCGACAATTTGTACCCACATACCCACATGGATGCATGCCTCCATGGATAGCTGCTGCCAGTATTAAATGCACATTCCATGGATAGCCTCAAGAATGCACCAAGCATGGATATGGATGGATGACCATTGCAGTTTTCATTTCTAGTTATATAATACAAATAGGAGCCCCTACAATATAGGAACAAATATTTCAGCTAGTGAAATTGGGGTGGGGCTAGAAATTGCCCCTACAACTTAGGAGTTTTTTATGCCACTTGTCTCTCATCTAAAATTTTCAATTCTTATTAGGAAATAAAAATGAGAGAATTTTGTGGGTGGATGGGTGGGCGCCACCTCACCCCTAATGGGTGAGGTGGCTGGGACATCAGGAAATGGAAACTCAATGCAAGAATCCTTTGCTCAAACATTAACATCTGTTTTCATGTGTGAGATGGCAGTTTTAAACCATATCAATCTTTGAGTAGTCTTAGTGGCCCGAAGGAAGGTCCTAGAACTAGTCTATGCCATGATTACAAGCTGACGTTCATAGATTGCAAGGGTTTCAAAAGGATGAAATGTGTGCGGGATGGACATGCAGGTTTTATTCGCAGTCAGCTTCATTTATTTCTACACAATGCTGGGTCTTTTTCGTCGAAGTGTGGTAGGAAAATGAGCAGGTACATTCTGCTTGTCTCTGGAAAAGAATTGGAAATGAGGGGTATGGAGACGTTGGTTACTCTGAAGAGCTTGAAGAGGAAAATTGCCATTCTACTTGTCTCTGGAAAAGAATTGGAAATGAGGGGTATGGAGACGCTGGTTACTCTGAAGAGCTCGAAGAGGAAAATTACCTTCGAAGGGAAGATTTCATTGCTTCACCTTCAACGCATCATTAAACACCCTAACTACCTGGTACTCATGGCTATCTCCTGCATTGTAGGGAAAAAGTTTATGGAGAACATCAAAGGCTATAGACTCGACTCAGATATCTCTTCTAGGGTTTTGGCAGGCCTTCTGGATGTTGGTGTTTGAAAAGGGGAGGCTAAGTTAATCATGACTTGCATTTGCTCAAGGACCCAGATGCAATGGTCAACTACTACCCATTCTTGTTGGATGTGGTCAGGTTCGAGCTAATGGAGCACAAAAGGTTGGTGAATGCTAGGGTCGCATTCTTGAGAAAGCAATGTCATCTAGTGCCTTAGAAGGATTCAACTTGGAAGCGTGACTTTTGTGTTTATAGTTGATATTATGAAGTCTATATTAGGTTCTAAGTGTTTGGTCTTGGTTTTGAATTTGGGCAATATGTAACCCAGAATGTGGGTCTCTAGTGTGGTCACCAATATGTAATCCAGTTTGCATGTTCTGTATGGTAGTCAATTTTTGGGTAATCTGTAGGTATCAGTGGTGTTGTAAAATAGGGTCATGCTCTTAATTGCCCACAATCAGGGGCTTGAATCTTGTAAACTCCTTTTTGAAATCAATATAATACTTATCTTACCCATCAAAAAAAATGAGAGAATTTTTATTTATTTTTTATTTTTTATCAAAGCACTATAGTTTATTCCTTAAATTTTGGAGTTTAAAATTTTAAGTAGAATTGCAAGATTAAATCCATGGGACCAAAAACTTGAAAATATTCCTAAAAAAGCTAAAGCAGCATACACTAAAAATTATTATATATTATAATTTATATTAAAAATTATTAAATAAAAATACTATATATATGTATATATGAAATTATTAGATACAAATATAAAGTTATAATTAATAAATAATATATTTTTATATAATACAAATCAAATTAATATATAAATATATGTATTATTATATATTGCATTATATTTATATATTAATTTGATTTGTATTATATAAAATTATATTATGTATTTTATCTAAAATAAGTTTTTCCATAATAATTACTATATGTATTAATGAACATATGCCCATGTGCATCTATTTAGTTCTTAGGTAAATGTAAAAACTAAAATATTTATTTTTATAGTAATTAGGTAGTTCTTAGGTAATAAAAATAAATATTTTAGTAATTATAGTGGAGGGGCAATTTGTAACTGGTGATTAAATTGTCTAGTTTACTTCCTATTTCATGGGTTTTTCTCCTATTTTTGAGGGCAATTTCTTTCTCAAATAAAAATCACTACATATTTTCTTGATCCAAGATCTCTATTCTAAATCCTAAATATTGAGTTAATGGAATATTTTACATTGTCCTTGAAATTTCAAGAACATTTTCATTATATACATATATGAAATTAATTAAAATATTATTATTTTTTATTTACAAGTATTTTGGAGAACACAATCTAGATATTTTAATTCTATAATTATATAATTAGATATTTTATATATATTTTCTTAGTTTTTAGATTAAAAAATTTAAAACTAATTTAAATTAATTAAATTAATTAAATTTATCATATATATATATATATATATATATATATATATAATAGATTTCAATATTTATATGATACAAATATTAAATATATATCATTCAATTTATTATACAAGTGCATTTTTTATTATTTATATATCAAATTTGTTAATAATTAATTTAAATTTTTTAATATTTTTTTTGACATTTTGTCTTAAATTTCACAATGATTTACATCTCAAATATTAATAATATAATATTTGTAAAATAAGACAAATAAATCTATAAAAAATTTAAAATAACTTTACTTGAACACTAACTTTTTCAAAATAAAATTAAATGTTACATATGCACAACTACATTTTTAAATAGGAAACTCAAAATTTTAAATTTAAATTTCAAAATTCAAATCCAACAACATGTGTTCCCTATCAAATTTGGAGCACATACATAGAGAGAAACAAGTTTGAAACAATTTAATTTAGTGAAATCAAATATGTGAGTTAAAACTTTAGATTCAAACTTCAAGTTCAATTCTACATACATAGATATCCTTAGATATGTTTAATTTTTTTTTAAAATATTAATTAATTAAATTTATAATAACCACATAGAATTTATATTAAAATTCTTGACATAAATATTAAAAATGTTAAATAGATATGTCCAAAATATTTAAAATACCTACCTTTATTTTTTATTCAATCATATGCTTTATTTTTATATAATTTTAATTTATAATAAAAATAAATTTGAGAATAAATAATTAATTTATATTTCAAAAATAAAAATAAATAATAATTACTTAAATTAATATTATAAAATATATAATATTTTAATTGTTAAACTTATTAAATTATACAAATATTTTTAAAACCATAAGAAAAATATAATGTCTTTGCACTCTATATATAATTATTTCTGATTAACTCTAGAATTTATTTAAATTCTTATCATCTCTTTATAATTAAATAGTAAATTTTTTTATGAAAAACCCAAAGGTTCACATTACATAAGCGGCTATCCAGCGAAAATGATGAGAGAGAAAATACATTTGTTGAGGAAAAAACATCAGACGGAAAAAATACATTGTAGAGGAAAAACACATCAGACGAAAAATACATTTGCAGAGAAAAAAAAGTGACACAGAAAATAGGCAGAGTTTGCACGTGGAAACCTGACGTTGAGAGAAACGAGGACTGACGGCGGGAGAAACGCAAAACTGCAGATGCTCATCCATCCAATCCCGGTGCACGTGCATTTAATACTGGCAGCAGCTATCCATGGAGGCATGCATCCATGTGGGTGCAAATTGTCACCTCTATAGCCAGTGCTCCACGTGCTTTCTTGTAGAAAAAGGGCCTCCCTCTCAGAGTTCTTCTACACGCTCTCGGATCCTAATGCTGCTGTTTTTTACACCCGGTTTCCTATGCAGACAGTCTGTCTGACGCACTCATGACAGTGTTAACACACTGTCATCTTTATTACTCCTGACTTCTCATCTGCAAGTTATTTAGTATCTTAAATTTTAAAAAATAAAAGATTAAAAAAAAATTCTGTTAAAGCTTCAGCCCCCTAACTTATATGTTTTTAATATTATAATATTTGTTTAACTTAGTTAAAAGATTTTATAAGCATTTTTATTAAATTTCTTATTAAATTTTTAAAAACTGTTAAGTCAATTTCATTAGCTAAAATCAATAATTATTAAATTTTAAAGTCTATTTTTATCATTCAAAATTGTAAATATAAAATTGTGAATGTAAATTTTAAAGTATATTTTAAAAATTTTTTACTATGTTTTTTTAATCAACATTTGCAATTACTCAATAATCTATCATTAGAAAAATAAAAGATTTTCCACAATAAAAAAATAAATTTAAAAAAATAAAAAATAGAAATGTAAATATTATTTTTTGTTTTTAAAATTTAATATAAATAAAAATGTTAAGTCTATGTATATAAAAATTATAATAAATAATATAGATAGAAATGTTAATAAAAATAAATATATTTCAAAAAAATTAAAAATTAAAAAAAAAACTGTGAAAGTTTCTAGCCTCGTAATTTATATAATTTTAATATTATATATTATAGAGATGGGCAGGGGCACAAACCCCAAAACTGGAGCACGGCAAAATACATCACGAAAGAATTATTTAACTGTTAGTTGCAAGAATTATTTAATTGTTAGTTGCAGGAGGACAGATTTGAGAGAAACGAGGGAGGCTGGCATGGATGCCCCGGTAAAAATTGTTGCCTCTATAGCCTTTGCTATTGTTTGTACCTGTTGTGCCCATGCTTGTCTCTGCTAATGGTTTCCGTGCTTCCTGCTCTCTATAGGTCTTGTCGTCCAAGTCCGACACTCTTCACTCTGCAATCAAAGTACCGTGGATATGCTTTTGGTAAATATTTGTAGACAGCTGCAATGCAATAATTTTTTTTTGACTTACAAATTTATTTATTTTTTACCATGTTTTAAACAATTAAAAAAGAATGGCATTTTAAACTAAATTAAATTCAATAAGAACATGGTATAATTAAACACAGTAATTTTTTTGTAATTTAATTTAATTTAATTTAATTATTGTAAGTTAATTTACTTACAAAATATTTAACAAAACAAATATCTAAAATTAATTTTCTAAAAATAATTGGCTCAAAAGTTTTGAGGGATAAGGGCGGTTTTCCCGACTCCATTATCATAATTGCGATTTTCCCACTCCATTATCATAGTTTCCAAAATAGTTTGTTTTCTTTTAAGTAAATTTAATTTCACTAGTCAATTTACTTTCCCAACACTAATTCTATATATATATATATAAAGATTACTAAATTGTAAAATGAATTTAACTCAACTATTTTAAACATATAATTTTTTTCACCACAAAGTTAAATTTTACCTAATGGAAATATTTATTTGAATTTTTGAACTCTTCAAAAACTTTTTTCCTTCATTCAACACATTAATTACTTTTTCTTCATCCTAAACATTTATTTACTTGTTATATGTTAAAATATAATTAAAAAATTATTATATAATATATAAAAATAATTTAATAAATTAAAAATATATACTATAGAATACACAACATCTAGTATATAATTTAATATATTTTTAGTATATTATATTATGAAATTATTTTTAATTATTATATATTATATTAATATATTAAATTATCATGTAATATATTAATTTTACATAAATTCATTTACAAAATATTATAATTTTCATATTTAACTTTTGTAAAGTAGAGATGAATTTTTTTAACTTTTTTTTTTTAAATTATTTATCATCAATTTTATTGGTCTAAAAATATTTTAAGTGATATAAGCGGATTTTTGGGCATGGTAGGGAAAAAAACATTTCTTTCGCATATTTTTCAGGGTAGTTTTTGGCCCACTCACTGATTTTGGGTAGTGTGGTCACGAAAACAAAGTGAATCGAATTCACAATGGGTACAAGGTAGGCAATCCTTAAAACAAAAAAGGAAGAAAAAACCAGAGGGCAGTTGTTCAGGCTTTAAGTTCTATGAACAATTTTGATAGATACTTTAATTCATGACAGTAAATCATACGGAGTGTACTCAACTACCGTAACCTACATAGTTGCTCAGGAAGCTCGCATAAAGATTGGCAGCCATTCGCTTGTAGGTGCTTCAACTTATTTAAACCCTGAAGAAATTTGTTAAATGCATTTTTTCTTTTCATTTGTGTGCCAATTTTTTTCTAGGTTTTTATCTTTCCTTACTATGTTCTTTGCATGTAGCATAAAGCAACTAGCAAGTCGGTAATCATGTCTTCTTGAAACAACAGAAACGCTTTGGGTGCAAAGGCTTCAAGGGGAGGCAAGGCCAACCTTGGTTCCAAGGGAGGACATTCAGTAGCGGCTCTTGCACCAGATAAAAACAACGGCAGGGCAACCCCCACGAGGCAAGGTCGTTCCAGAGAGAGACCTATCAGCAAGTTTGAAGATCTGATAATGCATGGAGTAAAGCCATGGGATTCTGATGCAGACGAGAACTACACTGGAAACTTAGCAGCATCTTTCATGTCTTATTGTGATTACTAATTAATGTAATTAACCAGAGGATAGTCTTGCCTCATAGTTGTAGTTATTTTTCATACTTTAGCTCTGTGAATGTTTTGTATATGACTGATAGCATTTAAATGATAGTAAGTACTTTAGGGGTAGTGTTATACATATGATAGATCCTGTGAATTCATGCTATAAAGTTATTTCCTTTCAAAAAGTATGGTCTGCAAACTGTTGCTTGCATAGTTTCCATTTCAAAGAAACAGACTGTCTTTCCTATGATAAATATTGGGCTTAACTTGCTTTGTTCTTTACACAGAGATCGATGGAAAAAGCCTATTCTGTGTAGATTGTAGGTAAGCTCAATATGTGGCAAGGAGTTTTCTGATACCTTTTCTTCCTCTACTCATTAATAGTGTGTTCATTTTTGTAGGTTAAAAGAACTGAAACTGAAAATATAAAACCCTTGCTCTAATTGGAAGCTCCTTGGAAATGCTTATCATTTGATGTTGATGTTTTGATTCTTTATCCTAATTTTTCTTTTCACAAATCATAAATTTTAAATTTCTTAAACATCATGATTTTAAAAATATATATAGATGATGCTTGCATTCATACCTGCCTTTGTATATTTTCATAAATGTCATGTATGAGTCAAACTGCCATTTTTGCTACCTCTACCTTGTAAATATATGTTCAAGCCAACTTTGTTTGCATTTAAGCGGTGATTTAATTTTTAAATTGCTTTTCTTATCAATTACTAACAATTGGAATGTTTATAACTTTATATCATATGTTTAAAAAGAACTTTGTGTAATATATTTCCAATCATTCATGTTCAAATCTACTATTTTTTCTTGATTGATTCTTCAACATTGCATACCTGCATAGAACAGTACCACATGTCTATTAAAAACTATAAATTGATCGGTGCTATGCTCCTAGTGGCTTTAATAAGTTTTCTAATGATAAATTTTGTGATGTTTTCATCCATTCTCTCTAGTAGAAAGCATTTTCATTATTTTTTACAATAGATCAAAGACTTATGTGCAAAAAATGTCTTCAAACTTCCTTATATGTAGTCTTTATGGCTAATGAGTAGGTGTATGCAATTATTATATTAGCAATAATCACAACTTACAAGAATAATAATGACAATGGATATGCATAAAAAATTTAGAAGCCTTTCACCATAACTGTTATATGATGTTTATTTTCCTCTTTGTTGTTTTTTAGCTATTCTTGTTGTATTTTTCCTATGAAATATCACAATCTATCATATCTCTTCAAACTATTCCTCAATAATAATAGAGTACATGCTCGTAGTTTCTACAAGAGAAAATAATTAGAGGCATTGCTCCTTTTGGGGCCCTTACTCATGAAAATTCATTACATGTATCTGAAAGATACACCACCCTTCTATGCCAGCAAAGGATAAAGACAGTCAAAACTGCAACACCTATACATTGCAAGTGAAATACAAAAAACTAACAACATGTGATACAATGCTTCTCTATAGTGTAGATACAACCAGCTAAAACCTAAGGAAATAGAGACCAAAAATTTTAGACTGAATAAAATTAAACTGCCTAAAACAGACCTTTCCTTACATCACTCCCCAATGCTCCCTCCCTGTTGATTCTTCCTTCAACACTTCAATCACCTGTTCCACCTAGCCTGCTCCTCCTCCCGTGCTACCTGAAGACTGCCATCCTTGAAGAGCCCCTACCAAAAAGGGGAAACAAATACCACCACAAAGTTCTCTCCAGTATGAATAGAGCTACCACAAAAAACTGGAACAATGTAGTCGATTCCAACCTCACACTACCATTTGAATGTGTGACATGCAAACCGGTCAGCGCATTACCTTTAGTTACATCTACTTTCCTTCCTAAACTAGCTAGGTTAAAAATCCTTAATGGTCATAAACATAAATATGCATCAGAAATGACTGTATGTAGGTTGGAGACAAAGTTTCCTTGTATAGCAGATTTTGGCTTGTGATCTGCATCCATACCTATATCCCCCAACACACATTTCACAAATCCTAGAGCTGCATTTAATTCAAAACCAAAGAGTTTCTTATGGACTCAAATACATTTCCTTAGGGTTTTTGCACCTTTCCTTTCCTTGTGCTTCTTTTGCTTGCCATCCAAACCATTTCACAAATATGGCCTCTTGCAACCCAATAAGCCAGATGTACCACAATGAACTCTGACTGCAAAATTCCTTCAATTGTTAGAGCACCATCTTTACTGTCAATCCATTAATACACCTACCACGAAATCAACACTAAACCAATGATAATTTTGTAATGCATGCAAAACATCTAATGCTCATTAAGAGCATTCTCATTAACTTCTACTATCAAAAAGAATGTTAAACCATGGCTTCCAACTCAAGCACTAGGGATTTAAAAAATATAAATATTGAGGACAATTTCTACAACAAGGCCAAAATTAGGCCCTCATACACACCTATACTTGGCTTGATTTGCGCTTGACTAAATTAATTGGAACTTATATATACATGAAAGATATGTTATAAAATAAATAAATTGGCCACAAATAACCTTCACTTATATTAGTGACTGGTCCTCTAGAATTTACAAGATCTCTGCAAAATTAAATTTTGTGTGTGCGCATGTGTTTACCACACATATATGTATCTATTTGCTTATTTCCACCCAAGAATAAATGTATATGTATATAGAAATTGCAAATGTATCTACACACACATTTTTTTATTTAACTCCTGTTTTTAACGTGATGAACAAACTTTGAATAAATTAGGCATTATCTTACTTGTACATTCAAGTTATTGCACAATGCATCGTTAGATGTCTCACCATCTCCAAATCTTTCTCATATGTCTTGTACATTTTCATACATACAATGAAGCAACATGGAAAATGGTTTTTTTTCCCATTCAAAGACTTCTCAGATGAAATTTTATTTTGGATGCAGCTCCTGCCTACATTGTGAAATAGAAAAGAAGCAATATAAAATCAAAGGTACTTTCTTCTGTTGCAAGCCTTATTTGTGAATTGGAATTTATTGTAGAAGTATTTTATTATATAATAAATTATTTCCTAAATTTATAGCAGGTGTTACAAGCATTCATGGATGTAGATTTATGCTAAGGGCTCTCATTAAAATATTTCATCTGGCTACTGGATTTTTTCCTATATTATCTTCTTGCATCTCTCTTTTGCAGTTTTCAACACTCTCTCACATCCATTTGAAGTTAGAAACTACATACATTATGGTCTATGTGGAGACATATAAAGCCTATCAAGAGTATGCTTATCTTCTACTTCTGTAATTTCTTTGTTTAATATTCTCCCATTTTATGTATATTGCTTCTTATGTAAACTTCATTTAATTAACTTCAATAGTATAAGCATCTTTTGCAGGTTGGGCATTCTTTTTCATAGTGTTTTCTATGCTCCAAAACATTTGTTCCAAACTTTCAAATGTATATTTCAAATAACATAAGTACCTTTTGAGATATTCAACAAACTTATGTTCAAACAATTTTGAGATTATACATACATTACATGTTATATATGTCAACTGATAAATAGGAAAACTTGCTTTTTATGTACCTATTATTCATTTGTTTTATCAACATTATTACTAACAATTCTAGAACTTGTTGGCAGGAACTTCATTGCCCTACAGCTCTTGTTATAATTAGCTTGATATTGTGCATTATATATGTCAACTGATAAATAGGAAAACTTGCTTTTTATGTACCTATTATTCATTTGTTTTATCAACATTATTACTAACAATTCTAGAACTTGTTGGCAGGAACTTCGCTGCCCTACAGCTCTTGTTATAATTAGCTTGATATTGTGCATAAAAGGTTTAATTTATGAATGTTATAATATATAAAAAAAATTGTTTTCAATGTTTATTTCTTAGTTTGATGTGTGAATAATGTTGCATACTAATGATTAACTTTTTCTTAATTGGTTAAGTGATATTGTGCAATTATTCTATGTTAATTTAATGTTATGAATGCATATAAAGAAAAATATTTCTAATATATTTTTACTGCAGCTTTATATTTTATAAGCAAACATCTAAACTAAAAAGTGTGATTGTAAAAAAAATAAAACTTAATGAGTAAACATACATTTAAAGTTAAAAGTGAAATTATAAAACAAATTGTAAATTTATTTTATTTTTCTTTTATAAATATAATTATAAAATAATTATCTTTTAATATTATAATGTTAGTCTATTAATCTCTAATAAAATTTATAACTATTAAAAATGATTACACACAATAAATTATAAATTCTCAAATAAAATTGAATTATATATATAAAAAAATCATAATAAAATATTTTGAACTAATATTTTAGTAATAAATGTTTTATGAACTTTTTAAATTTTATATCTATGATATGGATGCTAATAAAATAAATAAATGATGTTCATTAATAAATTATAAACTCTCATTAATAAATTATAATTGAATTATATTTTAGAATAAAATAATTTGAACTAATATTTTACTCATAAAATTGTTTTATTTTTACTTTTCAAATATTAAATTTTATAATTATAATATAGATGCAAAAAAAATTTAAAAAATCATTAACAAAGTAAATCAATATTTCATTTCAATGTAAAGCAATCATAAATCTTTAAAATATTATTATAATCAATGGTTGAGGTTACTATATAAATTAAATGCAAAAGGTTTTGAATATTTTTTATTACCCACGATTCCATAATTATCGTTAATGGAAGTAATGGAAGCATCTATGCATTGATAATACATTGAAAAATTCAAATAGAAAAATTACTCAAGTTCTGATTGGTTAAAATGAGACTTATTAATAACTAGTTAAATTCTTCTAACTGATCAATTCTAAGTCGAAGCCATCATCTATCAAAGTAGTGGAGGGATATGGGTTTGAATCATAGGTGGTTGTGTGTAATAGATTAGTTCATATATGGTCTCTGCATGGTCTTTTCCTTACAACTAAAGTTGGGCGTCTCTCTTTTTAAAAATTCAACAATCATTAGTAGGATTCAAATTTAATTAAATTCATTAGCTTGAGATATATTTTAAATTTATATTCTATAATTGCAAATGTTGTTTTAAAATCTTGTTTTGGTTTGTCTCTGAAGAAGCAAGGTCAAATTTCAAATTGCTAGATTCAGTTTTAATTTCACATTGCTAGATTCAGTTTTCTTTACATTGTTGGAAGACGGTCTTCCTTTGTTTTTAGGAATTTATGGACAGGAACTCAGAAATAAGACTAGTAAAATATTAGGTATTCGTATCTATCTAGAAACCATAGGCAATGTACTTTCTTGATCTATCATCATCAAAATTCCATGGTAACTGTTGGAAGCTTATTTAGAACGTTAATCATAGATACCTGAAGGTATAGGGCCTAGGGTGCCAATCAATTAAGGTATTCGAGTATATTTGTAATGAGATGGCTATATAGTATATTATGTACAAATGCAGTCACCAAGAATTGTGGGTATAGGTGTATGGCAATGTCTATGCAGTCCATGTTCCTCTAATGGAATATCCTAGAGCAACTATCCATGTTACTAAAATGGAATGTCCTAGCAACTATGACCTTGTTTTTGCATATAATGGCAACATTTCATATATCCACTGGTCATCCATTTGTTTAAATCTTTTCCCAACAAAGTGGCAAACTATTTTAAAGACAATTTTATTGTACCATGGATTCCTCTACATTCCATTAGATAAAACAAGGTCTAGTAAGCTTCTAAAAGAGAAAAAAAAATGTATTTTTTTGGATTTCACAAACAACCATTTGATTTTCTTGTGCTGTGTGTGTGTTTTTTTTTTTGAAAAATGGAGTCACTAAATTATTCTAGTTTATATATGCAAATTACTAGAACTGTTCAGAATGTTCCATTATAAGCAAGGGCAACAAAATGATTTTTAAAGATGTATCTTTAAACTACCCCACCTCCTCTCACACCAACATCAACAACAGCTGTAGCAAAGTTGTGCATGCTTTTGGACAGAGACATTTTTGTAGAATCTTCTAGAGGATAAAATGGAACAAATCAGGAAAACCATGATCAAGCATGAAGAAATGTTTAAAGAACAAGTCTAAATACATTACATGTTGATGTAATCTAGAATACAATTATAAATGTCAACTATTTATTATTAGAGAAAAACTTGTTTTTTATGTAACTATTATTTATTTGTTTTGTTATTAGATTATTTTATATATTTGAATTTAATAGAATGGAAAATATAAAAATAGAGAAGCTAAGTTAAATCATTTATATTGGTAACATAGGAGACAAAAATTAAGAGAAAACATGGTATTCAAAATTATAAAAAAATGAAAAATATGCTACTTATAACACTATTTTTTCATGAAGTTACATTAACCATAATTCATTGATACAAGAAAAATATAGGATAGATAATATTTTTTTTATTTTGATTAATCAAAAAAGGTAAGTATTAAAGATTGAGTAAATTAAAAATTATAATAAAAGATTGATTCATAAGATAATAAAAAAAGTTAAAGTTAAAGTTTCACTTGATCAAATTTTTAAACTTAATTATTATAGTGGATGTGTTAAACAATTATTCTTTTGGAAATATCAAAACTAAGAATGAAACTAACATAAAATTTTAATAAAATATATTTCAAATATATTTCAATAAAATGATATGTACACTAAGTTAAAATATTTTTCTTCTATGGTTTGTTTGTGCTAGGCTATTTTCCATCTATCTTCCACTCTCTTTGTTTATGGTTGTGTTTCTCCTTTTAGTTGTTTGGTGGATTGAGGTGTCTACGTTTCTCCTTTTAGTTGTTCGGTGGGTTGAGGTGTCTGCGTTTTCTTTTGATTGTTTTATTGAACTCATGGTTGGAAAACCTAATTATTATAATGATGAGTTTGTTTATATTAAAAGAAGGGTAAAAATCACATGAAAATGAATTATTCACACTTAAAAAATTGGAAAACATCCCACAGCAACACATTTTTTTCACTTATTAAATAGTGACTATTAAAATTCCTAATAAAATAAATAAATATTATAGTATAGCATAATAGCACAAATTCTAATTAATTTAAAAATATCAAAATATAATTAAAAGAATAAAAATAATTACCACTTTATACCACTAACCTAAAAGAATGAAAAAGAGATAAAAAGTCTTACTTTGTAAAATTGGAAAACCTAATTATAAATTTGTTGATTAAACTATAATCTTCTTAAAAATTAAAAATATTAATATCAATATGGTTTAAAAGATTAATAGATGAATACTAAGTATGATTTGTTACAAATAAATACTAAGTATGATTTGTTATTGAAGAGTTAAAAAAATCATTAATGGAAGTAATGGTAAGCACCAAAATCACTTATATCGGGTGAAAAATAAATTTTGAAGAGTTTAAATTTTTTCCTAAAAATTAGTTGAATACTTTTTTATTACCCATGATTCAAGAAAATTGATTTTTGAAATATATTTTGTTATATAATACACATCTATACATTGATAATAGATTGAAAAAATTCAAATAGAAAAATTAATAAGTGTGAATATATGTTATGTTTAATTACAAATGAATTTGTTTATGTATATATTGTTGTTTACAATCATGTTGATGCTAGAAAATTTAATGATAAATTACATAAATATATATTTGAATTTATATTTATATGAAACATGTTGAGAATTAAATCATTGTAGAATTTAAATGAGTAAATATACATCTCACTGTAAGTGTTTATTTTATCTCATTGCAAAAAGTAATTTTTTTCCTCCAAAAGTATATATGTATATATACATACATATATGTATATATACATATATATGTATATATATGTATATATATGTATATATACATATATACATATGTATATATATATATACATATATGTATATATATGTACATATACATATGTATATGTACATATATATGTATATATACATATATATATATATATATATATATATATATATATATATATATATATATATATATATGTGTATATATATATATATATATAAAAATGAGTGCAAATATAATATGTTGAGAGCAAGATTAAATTACGAAAAGAATAGATGTATATTTTATTTCATTGCAAAAGTAAATTTAAATGGGTAAATGTGTAATTGGCTATAGATGTATGTTTTATTTCATTGCAAAAGTAAATTTTCTGAAAATGTAGTTACTTCAGCTGTAAATGTAATATGAAAGAGACTAGTGTTAAAATTTGAAGGAAATAAACACTAAAATCTAACTTGGAATATAAAATATTCTATTTTATATTGATATATTTATGTAATAGATTGATTTGTTTCTTGATATTTGTATAAATATGTAAATGTATATGTATATGTATATATATGTATATATGAGAATATATATACACACACATACGTGTATTGGTGAATAAGCTAGTTGCTACTTTTCAATATACATATTTATATATGTTGCTGATTGGAAATTCTTCTTTCAAATATATGTAAACCTGTTATTTCTTTTTGACTACATCATTTAAATTACAAATGGACTATTAAATATTTTGTTAGTGAATAGAAAAGTATACATGTGCATATAGTTACTATTAACCATTGGAATGTTAAAAGATTGATTAAACCAAGTCAAAAGTGTAATGTAAAAATCAGATGTAGAATTATTTTTTTTTGTGAATGAATTTCTTATGAGATTTGTAGCAAACTTTGGAAATATAATGGGGTTTTTCCAATGAATGCATGAATTAGTGAATGTTGAATTGTATGAAACTTGTGTGAAACTATGCAATATTTTAAAAAATAGTTAATAAAGTAGTGAAAGTAGACAAATGAAAAGGAAATTATTAATTATATTTAATCTAAAATAATATTTAACATATTCTTTTGAAGAAAAATATTCTAATTTTGAGATTCATATAGGAGGACAAAAATCTAAGATTTGAATACGAAATTTGATCTATTTTATAACTCTTGATCAATATATATATATATATATATATATTGTAATTGATCTACGCATACTATGTAAGATGAATCAATTAGGGATTTTATAAAAAGATAAATAAATGTCAAATCATACCTTGCCTTATTAAAGTTTAAGTTCAATGATGGCATTCTTTTCATGCATCATGGTTTATCATGCACGTATAGAGAAAATAGGAGTTCCCTCATTTAGTTGAACTTGAGTTTTATTTGCATAAGAATGTATACTCATATATATATTCATTAGCTTATATATGTATTCTCATACATACATGAGCTATAACTTCTAAATTCCTTTTTAGTATTATTCTCTTATTGATAAAACCTCTATGAATCATTGAGTTTAGAAATAAACATTCTGCTTATAATTGCATAGGCATGTGTGCATCCTAGCAAGACTAGAATTAATTTCATGAGGCTTTACATGATTGCAATGTACTTGTGTGATAATTAAGAGGTCATTAGAAGTAGAATTATCTTATTTGCAAATACTTGGGAGAGATTCATGATAGTGTTGGCATTACCTTAATTTCCTATGCAAGGATGATGCATTGGTGAAACAGTTAAATGTTACTTGTAAAAGAACTTCAACATGTTCCTTGTGATATAAAAATATGTAATGAATGGTCATGTCAATGAGACAATATGATCATTTCCCGTGAGACATCTTGTAACCATTGAGATTATGTAGCCAGTAAGGCTCTTCCAGTGAGGCATTTTATTGAGCCAGTGAGGCACTTTTTATGAGTGGTTTTTCATCCCTATGAGGGTTTTCCACTCATGAAAATCTCTGTGTTATGGTTTCTTTATGGATGCATTTATGATCTTGCTATTTTGTTTATTTTTACTTTAAAGTATTTGAATTTAAATGTATTGTGAGATGATAATTCATGTGTAAGCCTACATGGCCAAAACTAATGAAGGTACAACCTAATTTTATATACTTTGATTTATTGATGTATGTTACTCCATTTGAATTTAGTGATTAAAGTAATTTCTCTAATTCCACATCTTTTTATAACTATTTTATTCTATTAAATTATTTTGGAAACTAATGAATATAGTTAGTAAATGAGATATCCAGTCCTTACAACCCACAAGGAGCATCAACTTTTATCTCTGATTTAGTAGGCACCAACCTACAAGGAGCACCAACTCCTAAATTTTGTAGGCACCAACCTACTAGAGGCACCAACCCCCACTTGCCAAGAACCAACTTAGCAAGAATGATAGTTTCAAGAACAATGTTCCACCTTCAATTTTGCTTCTTCAATAGATGATGGACAATTTTGGTCAAATATCCTTCTTACAAATTTACTATAATCTTGTCTATGGATCTGTCATATATTCCTCTTCTACATTTGCATACATTTCCTTTTGAGTCTTGTCAACTTTGTATATATATCTATTGGTGTATAAGATATATCTTCAAAACTCCACACCCGAATCTGATTCACGCTTTAAGTAACAATATTCCTTCCCAATAATCTTCCTTCTATCAAATGGTTATTCTGCTAGATCTTCTTTATAAATTTAGCATACATTTCCCTTTTAGGTTTGCACAAATTTCTTTTCAAGTTTGCATGTATCTCAATATATATCTCTTGTCAAAACAGCCTATACCTCTTCATAAATGATTGCACATGTTCTTCATAAAAGGCAACATTTAATTCCTCAATACATATCTGAATTGCTCTTCATGATTTTCTGCATCTTCCTCTTTTCAATCTATTCTTCTTTCTATGTATGAATTACTCTACATCTGAATTACTCTTCCTAACATCACTTTCTTGTGCCACACCTTCTCACAACACTCCACACACACTTTGTTGTTCTGATATTTCACAACCATATTCTCACGCACACTTCTTATACTTAGAAATAATCCATTCTAAATTCTTTCTTGTCCCACACCTCACTCAAGGATCTTCTTTTTACATTTTTGTATGCAGATTTGTAGATGTAGATATGATATTTATCCTTAACCCTCACACACAACACCCCACTTGTAAATCTGAATCAAACATATGTATATGTTGATCAAACATTGCACCTCTTTGTAAAAGATCACATCACTCAGACTCTTTTCTTGCAAAAGATCAAATATTTTCACAAAGATGAATCACATTACATCAAGAATCACATCATTCCTTTTAAACTGACTTTTATTATTTAAAGAAATGCTTATAGTCAAACAACAATTAGGCTTTGACTAATGCCTTGTTGAATTTTATCGACCTTTAATAGATAATTTATTTACACAAACTTACAACTCTTAAAACCTTCATAGCCCCGTCCTTTGAAATACACCACTGCTTAAAGTAGACAACTCCTAATATATAAGGTGGTCGGGTTTAATATCTCAAGCTATTATCGGCTTCATTTCATTGCCGTGTCTTCTAATAGAATAGATAGCTCATTGAAAAAAAAATGCCTTTAATCATTCTTGATTGTTCATATTATAATATATTCTTATTGTGGAGGTAATTCTCTATCTTGGCTGACTGTAACGACACCTTTCCCTGAAATCATCAACAATATCAACAAGCATATAACATTCATGAATATATTAATCTCTTGAATGTTTTTTTAACGATAGATATCATATACACTATGCCCCATTAAGCATGAAATCAAGGCCCGACTCATACCACATGGCGGCAATGTGAAATAACATGGGAGTCTAGTTGTATTCAATTCCTTAAATAATATTAGTGCTTCCCTCATAAGTAGAAAACACCTTTCAAAGTGTCTTAAATCTCTTTAATGGGTGATAGAAGTCCTCTTAACATCTTCACTTTGTTGGAAAATGATGCGTGAGCCTCAATGAAGATTCCATGTGACTGTTTTTATTAAACAATTAATAAATGTTTGTATTTGCATGTTGCTGCATGTTGACTGTAACAGTCATGTGCATGCATGAGCTATATTTAGGGTTGGTATGCAAAACCTCTATAAAGAGAGGTATATGTAATGAATTGATTAATCAGAGGAATAAGAAGATAAAGCTCTGTGTGTTTGTGTAAAAGATTTTTTTTTTTTTCTTTCCTCTGTTCTTTGCTTCTGTGTTTAAGTGCTGCTCTGTTTTTTATTTCTGCCAATCTCTATTGTGTTGTCCTGGGCTTTTGAAATCTACAATTGGTATCAGAGCAGAGAGGTTTGGGGAGATTGAAGACAGTTGAAGAAACGCAGGAATAAAGAAAATAGATTGTGGAAGTGTTGGCTGTTAGAAAGCTTATAGAGGCCGTTGTGTTTGCAGAATTTTTTGAAGGTTGCTGCTGCATAGAAAAACACAAGGAAATTGCTGCTACATAGAAGCCGCTCTTTGAGAAACGTTGATTGAGGTGTAAAGGAGGTCCGTCCAGCTACTGTCCAAGGAGAAAGAAGAAGTCGCCATTCAAGTTATTGCAGTCCAAAGAAAATAAAGCTGTCCAGTAAGGGGAGTCGTTGGCCTTGTGGTAGCCGCAATCTTTTGGAAAGAATTTCAGATCGCAACAGACAGAAAGAAGATTAAGGTATTGCTGATGGTTGGAGAGCCTCTTTGAATCAAGAGGTCATTGTAAGAGAAAAGATTGTACTGCTTTGTTAAATCGCCACCAAGTTTGCAGTTTAGGTTGCTGCTAAAAGGTAAAAGAGAAAGCTGAAAGTGTTAGTAAAAGCAAAGCAGAAGATTTATGAATTTTTGAGGCGAGATTACTAAAAAAGAGATTGAAGGCTCGAAGACATACGAAGTTGTCATTAAAAGAAAGGTGATAAAAATTGTAGCAGAACAAAAATCAATTGCAGTTTTTGAGAAAGGTGAGTTTAATTTTTTTGTTTCAATGGGAAAGACTGGTAAAAAAGCAAAGAAAGAAACTTCAAATTTAAAGTGTGAGAAAGATAGTTTGATGGAAGAATTAGTGAAGCTCAAAAAGTGTAAAAAACACCTTTCTCATAAGTAGAAAACACCTTTCAAAGTGTCTTAAATCTCTTTAATGGGTGATAGAAGTCCTCTTAACATCTTCACTTGCATCGAACACTGACTTGTGGTAGATGTCAACTTCTTGGCTAAAGAAGAATACAATATGATGATACCTCGATAAGTATCGACCCACTAGTGTTGGTGAATGCTTGAGTAATGAGTATCATCGATAACCTCTTGTTTATTTCCAAACATTAAGATGAATTCCTCTTATTGAGTAATGAATAATATTAGTGCTTCCCTCATAAGTGGAAAACACCTTTCAAAGTGTCTTAAATCTCTTTAATGGATGATAGCAATCCTCTTAACGTCTTCACTTGCATTGAACACTGACTTGTGGTAGATGTTGACTTCTTGGCGAAAGAAGAATAAAGTATGATGATGCCTTGATAAGTATTGATCCACTAGTGTTGGTGTATGCTTGAGTAATGAATATCATCGATGGCCTCTTGTTTATTTCCAAACATTAAGATGACTTCCTCTTATTTAGGCAATTCTTTAAATATGTCATCACTAGACATGACTCATATTCCTTTACATATTTCATACGCAACATAGATTAATATAAAACTATATGTACATTAGGCTCCTTATTACTCTTTGTAATGTTCATGTTGTTACTAGTTTCTCTTGACCAATCTTGATTATGATTGTGTCTTCATCATACATATGGAGGTTGGACAACAATCTAATAAGGCATGTTCTTCATAAAAATGATGTCATAGATTTTCCTTAGTCATTTTGACATCAATGCCATTCAATCTCACCTTTGACATCAATGAAAACATTTCCAACATGTCCTTGCACAAATGTTGCAAAAATTAAATTCCGAGTTTAAAGCTTACTGCTAAGGTTTTCTATTTTTAGTTTTAGATTCTAATTTTGGTGATTGATTTTCTAGATTTTGACTGCCCAAATGCAAATGCAAGGGACAAAAATGGACAAGAATGACAACTTTTTGGATACAATTTAAACTAAATTTATTGATGTAAATGACTAAAAATACACTAATATGCAAGTACTATGCAAAAGTAATGTAATATGCATTTAATTTTTGGATTTTTTATATTTTAAACAATGTAAAATGTAGATTTAAAACCCTAAATGAGATGCAAACTAATGCAATTTTAACAAACCTATATGAAATGAAAACTAATGCAAATCCTAGATCTAGGGTTTTAATGAACTCCAATTTTAGAAATTAAGATGTACAATGTTGGGTTTACCAATGCAAGTTTCCAAAAATAAAAGGGAAAAAATAGGGTGTAATGAACCTATCTTTCTTCTATTTCATTAGGAAATGAGATCCCCAAAGGTAGGATTAACTTTCAACCCTATTGGTGATCTTGCAAATTTCCTTATGACAAGACAGGGTAAAACCTGCCTAAACAACACTTTGGGGAGAAAAATTAAAAATAGTAAATGAACTCAATTATGTAATGTGAAACTTAAATCATCAATTTAAAGCATAAAATAATCATAAACAATAGAATTTTGACATATCTGAGAAGGGTAAGTTGATGTGTACAAGTCACCAAAAGCTATTGTTGAGTGTCCTACTAAGACAAATTTTCTTTAGGGTGAATGCATCTTGCTACATGGATTAAAAATCTGATTTCACAGTCCTCTACTCTTGGATTTGCACTTCGAATTCCTCCATATCTCATTGTTGAAAAGTCAAGATTAAATTTTGCAAGTAAGATTTTGTGGCTTGACAACTTTGACAACTTTGCAAAATTTCACTTCTAATCAATCTTCAATCCTTCTTCACCTGCAAATCTATACATACAAAGAGAGGGAAAAATGTTTGTTTTTCGGTGAATGGGGGTATGCCTTGGTCAAACCCCATTTTAGTAATTAAAGCTTGAAATGAAATGAAATATGAATGGAAGGAATGATGAATGAACAATGCTATGTTGCAACTCACCAAACCCTTAAATGGAGATCCTTAGAGGACTGAATTCAAACACATCTCTCTAAGGTCTTGATCTTGCATGAAATGGCTTGATTTGATGTTGATGTTGATACTTGAATTGATGCTTGAATGCTTGAAACCTACATCACAATGTTAGCTCCAAAAACATGCATATATCCAAATAACTTTGACATGATGTTTGAGATCTTAAATGCTAATGTAGAAGATTGATAAATCTACTCTTGAACACCCTTGACAATAATATTTTCTATAATTTTGCTCCTTCAAAAGTCTTAGCTTGCTTCTAGATATTGAATTGATAAAAAGACCTTGTATTTATCAATAATTTTCTAATTTCTTGGCAATTAAACATCAAAGGAAAACAATTGCAATGTGAATTTGAATAAAAAATGTTGCCAAAACATATTAAAAATTAAGATCCTCAACTTAAGGAGGAAGCATTTTCCCTTGGGAAAATGGGTCCTAGGACCTAAATCCAGGACACTCAACTTCCAATGCAATTTAATTAATTGTTGCAATCTTTAAACAAGTTTCCCTTTTGGAAAACAGGATTAATTAGGCTTTTACATGCATAATTGGGCCAATTAGAGGCTTAATTAAGTCTAATAAAATTAAGGGACCCAAAAATAGTGTGAAAATGTAAAGGTGTAAATTTTATACACTACAATATGAAACTACCATCTCATGGCTCCAATTTATAAAAATTGTGGGAGGTAAAACCACGAATGGTAAACCAAAACAAGAGGTATAAAACCACCTGCAAAAACACATGCCCCTCTTCTTGGACATCCAAAAGACATAATAAAATATTAGTTGGAAATACAAGACTCTCACATGGGTGCCTAACTGATAGCCTATTAGATTCTTGACTTTCAAGATGCTCCAATGACCTTTCCACTCCTCGATGGAACACCAACAAACACCTTTTCATCTCCAATCTTGGGTGCCCCTGTTGGCTTTCTCTTTGTGGTATATTTTCCTTGATGACAAAACCAATTGGTGATTGAATTGATTGGTGATTGGTCTAATGATACTCGGTGCTCTTTGTGTTTAGTTTGGAATATTCAGTAGTTTGGTGATCATGCTTTGGGTTGATGCATTTGGGTGCATTTTTTCATCACATATTGTGGTACTGATCATGTTGAGCTTCATGTGCAGATAAAAGTTATTCTGGAATAGTTGAATTCATTTTGACAGATTGGCACTTCTTTAGTGTACAACAAGTATATTATTTCAATTGTTCATTATCAGATTGATCATGGCACCATTGACAAGGTTCATTATGTCTTCATGGCATTCTATTGGTGATCTTCATGGTTGTTTCATAATTCTTGAAACTTGAGTATGGTATTTCATTTGGCATTATTGGTATAAATATATACACTAATTATTTGGTTTTTGTCATTTCTTATCTTCATGGCCATATTAGTTTGGTGCATATGTTAACATGCTATACATATAGCTTCACAATGGTTATTGCATTATACATGAGGTGGAGATGTTTGTATTGATACACAGTCAATCTTGTATCCTTGAGTTGGCTACTATAGCTTCATAAGCAATGGTATTGCTTAGAATTTTCATATCATTTCTTACAAAGATTATTTTGGCATTCTTGGGCCTTCACATGTGATATGGTTTCACATTTTATATTCATTTATATCTTGGCATATGGTTTACTTGTGATATAAGTTGGTCGACATTAAGACATTTCTATTTTTTTTAAAAGTGCATGAGTACTTAAGGCTGAAAATATACACTATGGTTATCAAATTTAAAGTGATTGGCAAGGTGGCATTTCCTTGGTTTTTGATTGAAGGTCGATCATGTTTCGAGCTTATACATTGCACAATAGTCAATACATATTTTTTAGAGACTCGGATTGTCGACATATGTATTATACTTGGTTTGCTTACTTCAAAACGATAGTATTATTGTTTAATGAGTATGTTCACTGTGTTGACTTGGACAACATGCGTGGATTATGATTTGGCACTCATTTAATATTTCATTGTGTCGGTGACATGGATTTCAAAATGATTGTAATATGATTTTAGGATTTCAAATTTCATTAATTTTGGTTTGGAGTTTTGATGAAGAAAGAAATAGGGTAAACAAATGTTTGAACCCTAGTGCCGCCATGCTGGAATTACAGTTGTAGGTTGAGCATGTTAGGAGAGGTTTTAGGAGAGAAGCAATAAATATTGTCATGATGCTCAAATTTTGAATCTTCTAACACCAGTACATCTTCCTCACAAGTAGGAGAGGTGTTGGGAAAAGACCAACTAGGATTTTCATGATTTTTAATGCTTCCATCTTCTTCTATCACATCATTCTCACAAATGGGAGAAATATTGGGAGATGAATGAATACTAGGTGAAGTGATGTTAAGAAATGTGTCAATGTTCTCATCCTCTTGCACCATAATATCTTCCCAAATAGGAGATTATTTAGGAGAGGAGCAAACAAGTTGCCATGAATCTTAGTTAGTCTATCTTACAACACCAAGATACCTTTGTCACAAGTACGTGAGGTATTAGGAGAAGATAAACTATAATTGTCATGATTTTCTATTATTGCATCATTTTGTATCAAAACATCCTCATAAATAGGAGAGATATTAAGGGATGAGTGAAGGATAGGCAATGTAGAATTAAGGAATGTGTTAATAGTTTCACTCTCTTGCACTAAGAGACTCTCATAACTAGGAAATATATTGGAAGAATAATTATCATGCTTGTTAATGACCTTTTTTTGGAATACTTGGAAAGGAAAGATGCTAAAATTGTGTGCCAAGAATGAAAAATAATCTATCCAACTTATGCAAGGCCTCAGAAATGTAAAAAATTGTCCTATAGATTTGATGATTTTTAATACTAAAATAAATTTGGAATGAGTTAAAATGACTAAACTAAATGGATTATTAGACCTAATGCATAAAAAAAAATCCTAAAAATTGACAGACTGAAACAATGGTTTACCAATGAATATGGGAAGTGTAGAAGACTACAAAAATGCTCAGAAAAGTTGGTTTTGATGATCCCTCAAGGAATCATTCACTCAAGGGTGAATGGGACCTTGTATAGGGTTTTTAAAAATGAAAGATGCATATTTTGAGTTGTTATTTGTGTACTGTATTCTAGGTTGCAAATTATGGTTTTTGTGACAATTTTTTTCAAATTTTGGTGTCTAAATGCAAGTGCACAATAAAGGATAAAAATTGAACAAATATGACACTTTTTAATTCAATTTTGACTAATTTTTCTAATGTAAATGACTGAAGTTACACTAATATGCAAGTACTATGTAGAATCAATGTAATATGTATGCAATTTTTTGAATTTTTTAGATTTTAAACAATGCAAAATGCAAATTTAAAATCCTAGATGAAATGAAAACTAATGCAAATCCTAGATCTAGGGTTGTAATGAACTCCAATTTAAAAAAATTTATAGTGTAAGGATGTTGGGTTCACCAAAAAGAAACAAAGAAAAATAGGTTCATAAGGGTCCACCAATGTAAGTTTACCAAAATAGAAAAGGGAAAAATGGGGTGTAATGAACCTATCTTTCTTCTATTTCATTAGGAAATGAGATCCCCAAAGTTAGGATTGACTTTCAACCCTAGGTGAGTCAACCCTATTGGAGATCTTGCAAATTTCCTTATGATTGAGGGTGGGGTGAAACCTTCCTGAACAACACTTTTGGGAGATAACAATAAAATAGTTAATAAACTCAAATATGCAATGTAAGACTTGGATTGTGTAGATGAAGAATAATACTAACATAAACAAAAAAAATTCTAGCAAATTTGAGAAAGGTAAAATATTGTGCACCCATCACCAAAAGTTCTTGTGAAGCATCCAGAAATGGTGAATGGGTCCTTGTATAGAATTTTTCCTTAATTTTTGGGAGCCTTTGGAGATGGATTTGAGATACATTTTCCCTAGGTTTCACTACTCAAAATTTTGAGATGAATTCGAGATCTGAGTTTCTGATGCAAGGGAATCACAAATTTTGGTGTGCACATTTTTGGTTTTCATCTTGGTTTGTTATTTTTGTTGCTCCCTTGTCCTTTGTGCTTGTGTGCACATTTTTGGTTTTCATCTTGGTTTTTTATTTTTGTTGTTCCCTTGTCCTTTGTGCTTGTGTTTTTCTTTTGGTATTTCATTTGTTGGTCGAATTGGATGTATCACCACCTTGGGGGGAAATGAGAGAAGTTTCTGCCAAGAAGCAGTTATGAAGAAGAAGGTGGAAATTTCAGCTAAGAGAAGGATGGGATTGCATATGGAAGTGGAAAGCTAGTGGATGAGGAATGATTTCTTGAAAACAAAACAAAGAGGGATCAATGCAAGGTTAGGGGTGGTCTATGCTAGAATTAATGGAATGAAAACTTACTAGTTTTGGCCTAAAGATCAAGCTATTTGAAGGCATGGAAAAAAAAGTGTTTGGTTGGAGCTAGAGGAGGCTAGTATGAGGTTATTGTGTGAAGCTGGAAGTTTTTGTTTTGTGGTCTGAAAGTTTGTAAATCGATTTCTTTCAAAATCGAGTGTTTGGGTTTCTTTGTCTTGTTGCTCATTGTGGAAGGCTGATTATTCCTATGATATGCAACTATGTTGAAAAGTTTTGGAATGCGTCAATTTTTGTTACTCTTCCTCTAACGCCTTCTCTTAATTGTCTTTGTTAATGAATAAATCTTTCATATCTTTTTTTTTTGAAATCTTGAAAATGTGATGCATTTAGATAGTCATAGGTGAGTTTGAAGAATCATATGTAATATGAAATGAGGTTGCTCGATGACTGGGTACAGGTTGAAGTCAGTTGAGTTCAATTACAATACTTCCTTCCTGACTTTAGTCTATCCTTGAATGCTTGTATAAAGATGCACTTGATAGGTTCATGTCACCTTACATTGTATTGATTATTTTGAACCAATGTTTCATAGAAAGACTCATTTGAGCAGAGTAACCCTACTTAATTTTGTCTTTGGAGTGTTTCTAATTATCAGTGTTGAATAAAGCTGCCATCATTTTAAGGTTGCCATCATTTTGGTATCAGAGCCTAAAATTTTATTGAAGAATGTTCATGAGATTTTTAATAAGTATACATGTGTGTGAAAGTTTTGGCGGGTTAAAAAGAACCCAAGTACCAAAAAATTGGGTAGAGGAAAAGAAAAGAGAAGCCTTGGATGAGGTATCATGAAGTTGAGAAGATAAAATAAAAGATGCAGTAGAAAGAAATCTTCAAAAAGAAGGAAAAGTTGAAGGTAAATAAGATAAGATGGGATGCAAAGTTTGATCAAGAAATAGTAGAGCTGAGAATGGATTTAGAGAGGTGTATGCTCATGATGAAGCAATGGATTGAGGAAAGAAGCCACAAATTTGATTAGTATTTTCCCATAACAAAGAGGTTGAAGTGGTCGGTAAAGTTGATTATAGAAAAAGGAAGAAAGAAAGGGTTTGATTCTTTAAGAAGAGAAGACAAAAGTGTAACGAAAACCTGTAAAGATTTGGAGTTTCCAAGTGAGCAACATGTACGATAAGTGATCCAGGAAGTTCTCATTATAGAGGACTTGAAGAAATATAGAAAAGAATGGAGAAGAGAAGAACTAAAAAAAGTAGCACTTGAAGAAGGAAGTAGTAAAGAGGAGAGGAAAGTATCCATAAAGGAGGCACTTAAGGAGACATCTTGGTCTCTTGATTTATTTGCTAATTTGATATGTTTGAGAATGTGAATACAAGTAGGAGGAAGGTTGAGAACAAGACCTTGAAGACAATAAGAGTAGGGGAAAGAAGACTACCTGTAGACAAAGAAAAAGATGAGAAAGAAAGGAAACTAGTTGCAGTGGTATGCCAAGGAATTCAAAGAATAGTTTGCAATAGGGGTACATTGTAAGGTACTTAAAGATGAAGAGAGGGTTATTGAAGAAAGGAAGTAAACCTACAAAAAGGAAGAGATGATAAGCAATCACATGAAGAATGGAAGAAAATGGGGACAATAGGCTAGTGAAGAGGTAAATATGGGTATGAATGTTGATTTTTATCATATATGTAAAAATAGGAATGTGAACTTGCAAGTTAAAAAAGAGAAAATATAATTGGAAGTCCATGGATATATGGTGTCAAGTTGGAAAAAGAAACCTGTTAAAGAAGGACTACAGACAAAGTCATAACTGTCAGGACTCATGGAGCAGTCTAGTGGGAATAGGAGCGGTTGAGGAAGTTTGAAATTTGTAGAGGTGGGAGAGGAGGATTCAGAGTTAGAGGATGGTGATGGCGATTGGAATCGACTGTCTAGAGTCTTCTGTAGTTTTGGAAGGACTTTGTTGGTTTCCCTTGCTTCTCTAGAGAATGTTGGTGCTTGTGCGAATGTGTTGGCTGGGAGGTGGTGCCTGTTTGGATTTGAGGTTTCGGTTGAGGATGGTGTCATTGAGGTCATCTTTGTGGAATTGATGGTGGTTGGTGTTGTTGTCTGGTCATCAGGGATGCTTGTCTCCTCCCCTAGACTGGTTGTTGGAAGGTTGCTCATCATTGGAGATGCTTTGTGGCCAACGACTATTTCTTCTGGGAGGTGGGTGGTCATGGCTATGGTTGGGGCATCCTCTTTGCCCAGCGATGGGAAATTTTTCTCTTTCTGTGGAGGTGTGGATGCCTTCCTTGTTGATGTTGGGGCTTTTTTCTATGATGGACTTCCTCCTTTGGGCCCAGCTAGATGCCTTGGTGTCTGCTAGGGTTTTGGATTCATGTGGTTCTTTAGTGGTGCTTTTCCAATTGAGTTTGGTGAAGCTTCTTTTTTTCTTGGTTTTTCCCTTGTGTTGGTGCTTTAAATGGCTTTATATCTTTTGGGAGTGTCTTCTTTGATTCTGGGGTGGGATTTTTCCTGCTAGTTCTCTGCACTCACAGCTCCCCTGGTTGGGGTTGGTATGCCTTAAGAGGTTGGGCTTTAAATTTTTCTATGCTCCTGAGGCTTTTGAGGAGTGGTGTTCTTCCCTCCCTTTTGTTGTTGGGTGTGGGTTTCTAGTTGGCTTTGGTTGGCCCTTTGTTGCTTGCTTGGCTAAAATCTCCTTTTGGTCCTTCTTGCTCTATATGAGGTTGGGGTATGAGCTTGTTTTGGATACCTTTGTTTTCTTATTGGAGGTGTTCCTCTCTTTTGTGGACATGTTGGAGCAATATGCTCATGTTAAGTTTCTTATGCTAATGAGTCTTGTGGTTGGTTTCGATGGGCTACTTCTCACGTACCTTATTTTTTCCCATGATTTTATTTTTAGTTTCTTGGTGGGACTTTTCATTGTGTTTCTCTTGTTGATCCCTTTTTCTGTTTTGTTGATGGGAATCAGGTTTCTCATTTTTGTTGGTTGGTTAGCCTTCCTCTCTTTTCTTTTGTTTGAGTCTTCTATTGAGGTGGAGCCCTCTATTCTAGAGGTAGAGTTGGGGATGGTGGATTTGTGGAGGAGCTTTCCTTGCTCCTAGAATGCTCTGTTACTGTACATGTTGAGGTGGTGCATGCTCCTATGGAGGTGGAGTTATTTCTTATTACATATTCACTATAGTGGTGGTAAGGGCCTTCTTGACATCTGCTCCAATAGAGGGGAGTCGACTCCTTTAGAGGTGGGGTCTATTTCAACTCTTTGTGTGTGGGGGTGTTGCAAGAGAAAATTTTCTTCCCGTTGGTGTAACTATTTGGCCTCTCGCTAAACAATTACAAGAGTTATTTTTGGGTGTATTGCAAGACAATTTTTTCTACCCTTTCAGTTGGTTGTTTCTACCAGTGATTTGAAGAGTTTGAGTTTCTTGAATGACTGGTGTGTTATTTCCTAGCTATTACAGGTGATTTCTTTGAGTTTAAGGTCCTTGCCAAAACTTGGTTGTAAAGGGTTGATGGTTCCTTCAAAACCTTTGGGTTTGAGATCCTTCTAAAATCTTTTTTTTTGTGTTTCGCAGCCAATTGGTTGTTGGTTTCTCTCGTCTCTTTCTTCAAATAGCATGATCATCCCTGTTTGGATTTTGGGTCCCTTCAAAACCTGATGGTTTTGGGTCCATTCAAAACCTATTTTTCCCTCTAATAAAAATAGATAAAATGTAAATAGGGGGTGGGTTATGATAGAGTTTTTGATAGAAAACAAAAACAAAGGATGGAAGAAATGTCAAAGTTTCAAAGTAGGCAAGAAGGTAGGCCAAGTGTAGAAATAGAAAGACATCAGTCCAAGAAGATAGAAAATAAAATGTGGGTAGTGAAATGTGGGACAACAATAGAGGAATGTGGTAATGTAAGACAAGGCGAAGAAGAGGAAAAATCCCATAAACAAAGAATCATGAGGAAGCCAACAAAGGATGACATGAAAAGGATATTACAGTAGGCTATACAACAAGCAGGAACTTATGTAGAACTCAAGAAGAAAGAAGAAGCATTAGCACTCCATGAAAAAGGCATGAAAATGGAGCTTGAAAAAAGGAAAAAGAAGAAGAATGAGGTAGCAACTTGGAAGAAGCTAGAGGAGAGTACATACAATGTGGAAGGTAAACAAGTTGATTTTGATGTTGGTACTTTTGAATCTTTGAATAAAATTGTTGAAGGAAAGAGTTTAAAAGATGAAAAGGATGTAGAATCAAATGGTAACAATGATATATATGAATGTGAGATTGCATTTTGGAGTATTGTAGATGAAAAAGACATATGAAAGAGAAGATACAAAAAGAAAAAAGGAAAATGAATGAAAGAAACTTGAAAACATGGCAGTTGTTTTAGAGAGATGTTGGAAGATGAGAAAAAAAAGAACAGAAAAATACTTTCTAGTTGATACCCTCATTTGTGGGAACACATGTTTTGTCCCCTAGGGAGCTTGATGTAGGGGCATCACAAATTTTGGCATGCACATTTTTGGTTTTCATCTTTGCTTGACAAGGGGTGGTATTATGGTATGCCCTGCTTGTGTTTTTCTTTGGTGTTTCATTGGTTGGTTGAAACAAATGTATTGCCACATTGGGGGAAAATGAGAGAATTTTCTTCCAAGAAGTTGTTACAAAGAAGAAGGTGGAAATTTTAGTTAAGAGAAGGATGGACTTACGTCTAGAAGTGGACAACTAGTGGATAAGGAATGATTTCTTGAAAACAAAGAAAAGAGGGATCGATGCAAGGTTATAGGTGATCCATGCCAAAAGTATTGGAATGAAAATTAAATCATTTTGGCCTAAAGACCGAGTTATTTTAAGGTGTAAGGAAAGATTGGTGTGGAAATGCCTTCCAAATGCCAAATTCTCAGGAAAGAAGTGTAGAAAATTTCAATTAATTCAAGTTACAGTCATTAAGATGCATAATAACAAAAAAAGAGAATAGAAAATTTAAGCAACACACAAAATTGAACACCAGTTTTATGTGGGAAAAATCTTACAAGAGAAAAACCCACACACGAAGTAAAGCCACTTTGTATTGTAAGGAAAGCTCGGTGCGGAAACACCTTCCAAATACAAAATTCTCAGGAAAGAAGTGCAAAAACAAAAAAATATTTAATTTGAGTTACAGTCATTAAGATAAACAACAACAAAACAAGAGAATAGCCAATTTAAACAACACAAAATTTAACACTAGTTTTTATGAGGGAAAACCCTTATGGGAGAAAAACCCACACACCAAGTAAAGCCACTTTGTATTAAAGTAAATAGATTACATACTTCACTTTCAGGTGTTGATTTAGAACATTAGTTCGATAGCATTACATTCACTCTTCTTTTGAGAAAACACTAACTCAATGCAATAACATTCATCTCTCTTAGCTCCACAACATTACATTACCGACATCCCCTTTTATCTCACTCATTCTTTAGGTCAGCCATGTTATAGTACTGATTAGCCAACCAATGAGAAATCTCATTCAGGTCAGTCTAATCTCTCCATGTCGTAGCACAGATTAGCAAACCAATGATCAATTTGACAACATTAATGTAGTTACATCATTATGAAGAAATACAGTGGTGCAGGAGCACCTAGGTAACACTAGGCATTTAGGAAGTCTAGAATGAATTTTTGTTTTGATGTGTTACTTTGAAGGTCATGTTGACCATTTAGATAGAATTAGAGGTTTAAGAATATGTCTTACTCAGTAGTGATCAGTAGGTTAAGGAGTGGAAAGGGAGGATTAGTTTTAAAAAAAACTCATTTTACTTAGTTTACTAGAAAATTGGAAAAAGATGCAAAAATGGAACATTTTTGCAACTTTGCCACATGAAAACCTACATGTCTGACCAAGGGAGCATAACTGATTGAGGAACCCTATATAAGGTGTGCCTCGACCTGAGAGCAAGGTTGGAAGCATTGGTATTGTGGTGAAATTTTGTGAATTGAAAGAAAAACAGTGTTTTTGTGTGCTATTTCTGATTTTTACTTCAAAGTAGAGCTTTCATGGATTGAAATTGTTACTGTGTTTTATGTAGGATGTATTTTAGTGATCTCTCAAGCTTTGGGTACCATCTATTAGTCTTCTTGATTCAATTTCAATCATTGTTTGTAAATAGTTTGCTTTCACCCTGTTGTTGGTCTAAACTAGGCAGTTTTGAGAAAATGGAGATTTAGTTCACTTTCCCACCATACAAATTGTATGGCCCTTTGGGAATAGTGACTAGACTCCATGTGTTTAAATATGGTAGAATTTAGGGTTTGTATGAGCACAGGAGCTGTTGGAAAAGTCTTTCCCTAGGCGAGCTAGGAAGGTGCCTGGCTAGGAAGACTTGAGTGCAGAGCACATAATTTGCAGGGGTGGTTGGTTTTGAGAATGTAGATGTGAGTCTTGCAAATACTTGGTATTCAAGAGGAAACTCCATCAGTCCATGTGGTGTGAGGAACACTTAGCAGATTGAAAGCAGCCAAAAAAGGCTTAAAAACTGAAGTTTTTGCCCAATTTCAAGTTGAGGCCTTGTACGACAGATGAAGACTCAAGACCTCAGAAATCTTTGAGAGGTGTTCTTATGAACCAAGAACCTCAAAGAAAGAATGGGGAGTTCTTTGGAAAATTTAGAGTAATAACCAATTTTTTGAGAGAAAGAGACCTAATTGGGGCTCCTAGGGCTAGTAGCATTCTTAAGACATAAGAGAGGGTTTGGTGGAAGCGATGGCAAGATGGAGCTAGGAGGATCTTACAGAGCCATGATATGATGGAAAGAACCTATTAGAAACCTCTCCACACCCCTGCAAAGCTGAATTCAAGGTTTGTAGTAGAATAGCCTTTAGGTTGGATTAAGGGCTAAGGAAGAGTTGGAAACATTGCACCAAGATTGTCTTGGTAGGCTGAATTGTGATGGTAGTGGGGTTGGCTAAGAGAACTAGGGGTACCTAAAGATGAGAAGGGTCCTATAGGTTAAGGTGGTGAAGCAAAACACCAAGGAGGTCTTGCAAGCAAGACCTAGAGCAGGAATCTGTGATTGATTCCTCCAACCCCCTCCCTATCATATAGTCACTGACTTCAATTTACACCTCAGTCCAATGATCTTTGATTCACAATAGTAGTGTAGAATCAACAAATGAATATATGCCATGTGTCGACACATCACTTGTCCAACACTATTGACAAATGCACCATTCGGGTCATGTGTGGTCCCTACCTCCATCGGCTCATCGGATTGTCATAGACTTCAAAAGTTTCCTAACCAAGTCACATTGTTCTTAAGTTTATTAACCTCTTGATCCCTCAACTTGACAATTCTTTCATCAAGTTTTTAAACCTTTATCCAATTCTCTTTGAAGTTGCTAAGTCAAAGGTTTGTAGAACTTCAAAACCCCCAACATGATGTTCTAAATTTTTGATTTGACACGATCACGCAACATTGCTGCAACTCTAACTTAGATAAAAAAAACTATCAACCTAGTAAAAGGAAAAATACAATTGGTACAAGAAATCGACCAAGCCAATAAATCTGAGGCACTTTTTCCAACATGCTCCCACATGACAAAGGAATTATTGGCTTCTTCCAAACTTGAAGTTATTGAGAAACATAGGCCCCAAGCCCATCAAACTAGCACACCACCTATACTTGTCTATGCTCACAGGATTTTTCAATGCATCAACGACATTCTCTAGAGTATCCAATTTTTCAAGATTAATCTTTCCATCCTCCACCATATCAAGAATGAAATGATACTAAACATCGATATGCTTTGTCCTAGCATGGAAAGCGGTATTTTTCACCAAACAAATAGCACTTTGACTATCATAGAAAATAATAATTTTCCTTGCATTAAACCCAACATCAGAACATAAACTTCTAAGCCAAATGGCTTCCTTATAGGCATGTGTTTCTTCCATGTACTCTACCTCAATAGTAGATAAAGTGACTATAGCCTACCTCTTGCTCATCCAACTAATTGCACCATCGAATAACATGAAGACGTATCCACTAGTGGATATTCTATTTTCAATGTCCCATGCCCAATCAAAATCCAAATACCCAAGAATGCTAAGAGATCTTTGTGATCTAACCAGTTTTCCATGATAACAAAAAGCATACTCTAAAGTACCCTTTAAATATCTAAAGACTCTTTTCACATCTGAATGTGGCCTTCCTAGATTAGCCATAAACCAACTAAGTACTCCCACTACTTGGGAAATGTCTGGATTGGTACAAACCATTGCATACATTAGACTTCCAAATGCACTTGCGTAAAGCACTTTGGTCATGTCCTCCATCTCAGTAGGATACTTTTGACAATCTTAAATAGATAGATTCATTCCTTGTAACACTGGAACAACTAACCGCTTGTAATCTATCATACTAAATTTCTCAAGGATAGAATCAATATACTTGCTCTAGCTGAGCCAAAGCTTTCTACTTCCCCTATACCTTCTAATTTCCATACTCATAATATACCTTGTTGCACCTAAATCTTTCATTTCAAACTGTGTTGACAATTAAGATTTTAGATTAGAAATCATACCCTTACTATTCCCAAAGAATAACGTGTCATCCACATATAGGGAAATAATAAGTAAACAATCATTTTTCAGTTTTATAGTACACGCAATGATCTGGTTTTGATCTTACAAATCCCAATGACAACAAAAACATGTCAAAATTTTGGTACCACATTCTAGGTGATTACCTTAAACTGTACAAATATTACTTTAACTTGCAAACTATACTTTCTTTACCTTTTTTAATGAAGTGCTTAGGTTGGGACATATAAATCTCTTCTTCTAGGTTTCCATGAAGAAACACTTTCATCACATCCATTTGCTCAACCTCTAAGTCATACACAGCTGCAAGTGACAACATAAATCTAATAGATGTTAGCTTAGCTACAAGAGAAAATATTTCTCCATAATTAATTCCCTCCACTTGGGAATAACCTTTCATGACCAATTGGGCTTTATACTTTTCCACACTTCCATACAAACCAATTTTCTTCATAAATACCCATGTACAACCAACAAGCTTTTGACCTTCAGGAAAAGGTACCAAATCCCAGGTTTCATTCTTTTGCAATGATGCCATTTCCTCATTCATGGATTCTACATAGGAATCTGAATCAAACACTTCAATTACCTCCTTGACACTCCTAGGCTCATCATTTCTAGTAATCAAAGCAAAGGCACAACTCGAATCCAACATGGAAAATCCATACCTTTCAGGTTGTTGCTTCTCATGTGTAGATATCCTCATTGGTTAGGGTTGCAGTTGTGGTTCATCTTCTTGTTCAGAACTCTCAGAGCTGCTAGAGCTCTCCTTAGTTTTAGGTACACTTTGAATTCATAGTTCCTCTTTATCTAGAGTTTGAGAAATTTCAACTACATCATTTTTCTTTTATTTTTCTTCTATCTCTAACTGCAGATCAGTTATAGAAGGTTTCAGCTCATGAAAGATTACACTTTTTTTGTACAAAACCTTCTTAGTAACGGGATTCCATAGCTTGTATTCTTTCATGTCAATGCCATATCCAATGAAGATACATTTGACAACCTTGTTCTCCAGCCTAGATCTTTTCTCATTCAGAACATAAGCATTTGCTTCACAACCAAAGACACAAATATGTCTCAGAGAGGGCTTCTTACTAGACCACACTTCCAAAGGTGTTTTGTCAACTAGATCCAAAATGGGTGAATAATTAATCAAGTAACATGTTGTATCTACAGCCTCAATCCAAAACTTTTGCTCTAGACCAGCACAACTCAACATACTTCCGCTCTTCCCATTAGCATCGTGTTTAACCTCACAACAACTCCATTCTATTTTGGAGTATAAGGAATAGTTTTATGCCTTTTAATCACATGGTCTTTGCAACAACTTTTGAAATCTACATAACAGAATTCACCACCATTATCCATTGTTAAGCATTTAATTTTCCTTCTAGTCTGATTTTCTACCAAGTTTTTAAACTCTTCAAATTAATTGAAGACATTTGATTTACTTTTAAGAAAATACACAAATGCCCTTCTCAAATAATCATCAATCAAAGAAACATAATATTTATACTTTGATAATGAAGGATCATTTACTAGATCAAATACATCAAAGTAAACATAATCCAATATGCCAGAAGATCTGTGAGGACTTGAATAAAATGAAACATGGTGTTGCTTTCCATAAATGCAATGTTCACAAAAATCAAACGCGGGGTTATAATCAACAAGCCCTTCTACTAGGTTTTTATTTTTCAAGGCTTTTAATCCTTTTTCTCCTATGTGACCAAGTCTATAATGCCATACAATGGTTTTCTCTATTGGGAGTTTCACCTCCAAAGAGTTTACATCCAGTGGAACATCTCTCTTCTTCCCTACATGAGCAACTTTGCTTGACTTTATAGAGACGTTATTACATTGAACAGGACATACATCCAGCTTGTATAGAGTGCCTATGCGTGCACCCTTATCCAACACCATTGAGACTCTATTCATTTTACAGTCTCCACTCGAGAAAGAAACTTGCATGCCAACATCATTCAACATACTAACAGAAAGAAAATTATGAGTCAAACCTAGTATGTGCATTATGTCATCAATTCCTTTGATTCTTCTATTAATAAATTGGATTCTAACTCTTCCATGACCAAAAATTTCAAGAGATGAATCACTTTCCAGGTACACCTTTCCACTAGCATACTTTTCATGCTTCTTAAACCAATCTCTATGAGATTTCATGTGAAAATATGCACCTAAGTCAATCAGCCAAACATCATATAATTCCTAATTCACCAAGGTTGCAATGAATACATATACATCACTCTAAGAAGATTCATTATCAGAAGATTTCTTCTTCTTCTTCTTTTTCTCCTCTTTACAATCCTTCCGGATATGACCAATCTACCCACAATTCTAGCATTTCACCTTGGACCTCTTTCTTTGAGACTTTGATCTCCCTACAGATTTGGATTTAAACCTCTTGTCTTTCTTCTTGCATCTCTCCTTTGATCTCACTCGAACAACAAGGGCCTCCTTGGCCATCTCAAAACATTTCCTCTTCATTTCTTCTAATAACAACAAAGCAACCACATCGTTTTTCTTGAAATTGGTTATTGTACTTCCAATAGCCATCACCAGATGATCCCATGTGTCAGGTAAGGAACATAAAAAAATCATACAATGGTCCTCCTCCTCTATCTTCACACCCATAGAGGCCAATTGAGTAACAATCGTGTTAAAAAAATTCAGATGGTCTGTTATGAATGCACCTTCTTCCATCTTCAAAGAGTATAATTTCTTCCTCAAGAATAACTTGTTTAGTAGAGACTTTCCCTGATAGATATCACCAAGTTTCTTCCATAAAGAATATGCAATCTTCTCCTCATGGATTTTCAAGAGAACAGAGTTTTCCAGACACAGTCTTATCAGCCCTTTGGATTTTCTATCTATGAGATCCCAATCTTTTTGCTTCATGCCTGAGGGTTTAGTTCCAGACACAACAATCCAGAGATCTCTTTCTACCAACAAATCTTCCATTTTGAGTTTCCACAACTCAAAATTTCTGCCATTGAACTTTTTAATTTCTACTCTTCCTGATGTGCTTGCCATCTCAATCTATAATCAAGACAATTAGTTCTCTCTGCAAGACTCCCACTAAACAGAATTAGCACAAAAAACCAACCCTACCCACAAGGATAACACAACTGGCCAGGCTCTGATACCGCTTATAAGAAAATATCGATGTTGAAATTCCTTCCAAATGCAACTCAAAACCCCTGACATGAGGTTCTAAAGTTTTGATATGACACGATCGTGTGACATTGCTGCAAGTCTAACTTAGATAAAATACTATCAACCCAATAAAAGGAAAAATACAATTATTGTAGGAAGTCAACCAAGCCAATAAATCTGAGGAAATTTTCCTAACATGTATTACAGTAAAAGTATTACATACAAAGTTACAAAATCCACTCTCAAGTGTTAATTCATAGCAGCATTACAATCCCTTGATCAACCTCATACACATATTTCGATTATAATTGTTCTCTCACACTATTACAATGTTTTTATAGCATACAATGTAGAACATTACTAAATTAATCCAACGATCCAACATTCCCAAAAATGATTCAAAACCCTACTCATTGTTGAGTGATACAATATATTTGGCATTCATCCATAGTCGCTTCAGTTCCAAAAAACCAACCGTTTCAATTGTACACAAACCATCACAAACATGTAATTGCTACAGCTGTGTTGTGTATACACCTAAAAATGGTCACATCACATTGTCTGGTAATTAATTAAATATTCAAAATATTTAATTAAATCTTCTGATTCCATCTATGTATAAATAAATTTAAATTATTCATTATTTCATTTCGATTAAATAAATAAGTTTATTTAATCATCTTTTTGTATTCATTTCTTAATTAATTAAATAAACATTATGGTTTATTTATATTAATTATCATATAATCTTAGTTTGAATATTTTATTCAAATAAAGATTAAAATATTCTTCTTTTTCTCTAAATATCATATCATAATTAAATATTCTAAAAATATTTAATTAATTCTTCTAATTCGATTCTAATATCTATTCATAATTAAATATTTCAAAATATTTAATTAATTCTGCTAATATTTCATATTCTTCTAAAGTCATGTCATAATTAAATATCTCAAAATATTTAATTACATCTTCCATAGTTTTTTATCAAAAATCAAAATTCATTAAATGAAATTAAATAAATTTATTTATTTATTTAATTTGGGGATTATCTTCAACACCCGGGAAGCAAACGGTCAAAACAAAAAATTTAATTTTCTTTGTTTATGTGCAGGCTTGTTCCCGTGGGTTGAAGACATGAATCCATCCTTCTCTCCAACCTCTCAACCTCTTCCATCTTCTTCTCAACCTCTCCATCTTTCACCATTCAAACCTACCAGACAATCTCACAGCCGTAGATTCTTGCTAGCCAGGATTGTGCCTGCAAAAATCTATAAATAAGACTGTCGGGTACTCCAAATCATATAGAAGTTTTAAGCAGGATAATTATAGTCAAATTGCAAGTAGTGGCATTCATAGTATTCATAGTATTCATAGTATTTTCATAGCATAGAATCATAGCATAATATAGCATAGAATCATGACATCTTCCGTTCACAGCCCCTGTGCATAATTCACAGCCCCTGTCCATATCCGTCAACAATTACACTCCACCAACATATAGGATAGAGAAGCATTCTTCTTTTTGCATACTCATTCTACAGCAGTCATTTGGAGAAGCTTAGCTTATACAAAATCTGAGAGTAGCAGCTTCGAATCTCTATAGATAGAGGAAAATGAAACAACTCTGAAGGAAATCTGTTTTATTTGATTTCAATTCATTTAGTTTTCTTTGGTTTAATGTTTCATTTTGTGTTTTGTTTTCATTTAGATTACTCATATAAACATTAACACATTTTTGGCGCCCACCGTGGGGCTCTTGCCCCCTTTTTAATATCTTTTTGTAGGTTTCTTTTGGCAGGTTACAGATAAAAACAGCGGAATAGCGCAGGAAACACGTCTTCGAAACTTCAATACCCAGTTTAGCGCATTTGAAGATTTTTGCAGCACCTGTGAGGTCTTTTGCAGTGCCTGTGAGGTCTTTTGCAGCGCCCGTAATATATTTTGCAATGCCTGTAATATATTTTGCAGCACCCCTAATATATTTTGCAGTGCTATTAATTAGTATTGCAGCGCCTTTAATGATTTTTGCAGCGCCCTTAATGTCTGTTATAGCGCAAATTTTTGAATATCAGAAATTGTAATTTGTAAGTTCAAAACAGCTTAACTGACTCCGACGCGACCGCAGACAGTTAGTAAATTTTTAAGGTAAAAAGAAGCAATCCTAGGGTAGACATCTAAGGTAAAATGAAGCAATCCTAGGGTAGGCATTAAAGGTAAAATGAAGCAATCCTAGGGTAGACATTTCACACTTTATTTTTGGCTAAAAATAATTTTCTATTTGTGTGAAGCAACATCTTCACTTAGCTTAGAAAATCTTCATTTGGGGCTTAAAATACATTAGTGATTGCTTTGTTTTTGGTGATAGGCCTATGCTCTCCCCTTAACTGGGTGATCAAAATGCCAAACTCACCTATTTCCTTCATGTAAATTTCCTGTTTTATTAATACCTTTTAGAAGTCCTGCCGTAGTGGGAAAAAGTACTCACCCTACGGGAACGACCTAAGTGGGAACAACTAAAGCCAAGTTTTCCAACCCACTATAATAAAATGTGGATGGTTGATGAAAATCCCATTCGACGGTAGTGTGCATTGATAACCATCCCCAAAGCCTTTGTTCTAAAGGTAGGGAGGTCTCTCGAGGGAGTCTATCATTTGCCGCACCGAACGGAAACCTTTATTAAGAACCTAGTGTAGTATCTTACCGAGTCAGTTTCTGAACATCATTTTAATCACAGTGCAGGGGAGGGAAGAATCTACCCCCAAGATACTCACCATATAACTGCCAAGGATTGTTTGCTCAGGGGATCTGGTATCCACTTCTGTCACTCTGAGTATGCACCTGGAAAAGACAAAAATACGGGCGCCCTTTCAAGGGTGACATGGCTGTGTGAGTCGACGCAGTTTTAAGATGTGGGCTATAAATTGCTATGATGACCTACTTGAGAACTAAGAGTGAGTCTGTTTTAAGTGCTTATCATGTGTAAAACCTCTTAAAACAATTTTTGAACAACATTTTGATTAAACACTTGATGTTTAGCATAGGACTTAAGATAACCAATTTACAAATTGTTTGATGTGTTTTCAATACATTAATTCAGATAAGATCATCCAACACACTCATTATCACATTGATTAATCTCATGTTACGAGATTGGAAATCCACAAAGTTTGTAAAGAAATCTGTTTTCAAAAGGATTAAGAAGCCAAAGAAACCCATCAACCACAAGAAACTATTGAAGAAGCAACGATTCTTGTATCAAAGCCGAAAAGTTTTACTCAAATATAGAACCTTTCTTCATAGGTATCATGATTTTGTTAGAGGTTTTTCAGATGATTATGCCATAGAACCTTTGTATTCACAAGCTTACTTTCAAAGAAGAGCCCTTTTCTCAAAGGCATAACCATAGTCAACGCATTCGTTTTAGTTATATTCCCCAACCCACAATTGAATATTCTACTCGTCCAAATAAAATTTTGCAATAGAGAACTTAGAATACATTAGGAATCCATCATAAAATCCATCCTTTTACAAAGCCATGATCAAAATTTCATAAAGTGCAAAATCACCCTTTTCTTGATCTTTTGCTTACATTCCCGCTAAACAGGATTTTCATCCTTTCACTTAGGGAACAACACAAGCTACAAGATTAGAAATTTTGTGTAAGTCATAGAATCTTCATTCTATCCTAACTTTCATATATATCACATAAATTGCACTATTTCACTCTTTTGATCAAAAGCAAGTAGAACTTGGAACAAAACATATGCCTGTCTTCACGAGATCTCAAAAACAAATGGAAAAAGATGAGGGAGAAACCACTATAAGTAAAATTGGTGACCGCAATGAAAAAGAAGAGGAAACATTTAATCTTGACGAGTTAACAAAAGAAAAGCTTCAAGAAGCAGAGCAAGATCCCCAATTCCATACTCTTATGGAAAGAATTCTAGAACGTAACAAAGAAAAATATTTTCTTTCATTAGCTAATCAAGGAGCTAAGTTACCTCACACTTTTGACATAGAAGGGATTAAACAGAATCCTGAAACTCCTCCTACTGACTTTAGTGCCCTTACTCAACAAATAAAAGAATTACAAGGGAAAATAAAAGAAATGCAAGGGGGTACAACAAAGAAATATGTTTTGGAAGACATATCTCCTTATCCATTTGATAGGAGTCTTCAAATGATCCCATTTCCAAAACATTATGAAATTCCTAAGTATGATAGGTATAATGGAAAAACTGATCCCATTGATCATGTGAGGGATTTTCGAAACATGAGTCTAGAATTTGCCTATGATGATACTTACTTGATGCGACTATTTCCACGAAGTCTAGGTGTACAATCCATGGAGTGGCTTTCAAAAATCACTCCACCTATCAAAAATTTTGAGGAGTTAATAAATCAGTTTATATCACAATACTCTTACAACATTCGACACCAAATAACAATGCTTGATCTTTGTAAAGTGAAACAAAAAGTAGGAGAACCCTTCACTACGTTCTTGCAAAGGTGGAGAAGGTTATTTGCACGATATTCTCGTCCTATTCCTGAAAATGAAAAGATGGATATCTTTATCAATAGCCTTGATCTAGAATTAAGCTATAGGCTTAATCTTCATTGTCCTCGCAACTTTGAAAAATTGATTGAAAACGCAATCACCATTGAAGGGGCCTTGGTTAAAATGGGAGTGATTAAACTTGATAATCCAAGTACATCAAATCAAAACAACAACGATAAAACAAGGTTTTGGAACATAAACAAAAATGTTGTCAATGATGGTATAGTGGATGCAAATAATTTACGAACAAGACCCTCTATTTTCAATCTATCAAGTGCTCTACGAAACAATCAACAAGGAAATACAACTCAACAAGGAAACAACAATCAACAAGGACAAACTTCTAAGCAAGAAAACATGACCAATCAAAATATCAATCAAAATCATGGTAATTTCAATAATCTTGGCAATACCCAAACATCAAATCCGTCTAGACCTTCATTCTTTTCAAATCGATGGAATTTTACCGCTTTGGGTCAATCTCTTGAGTCCGCTCTCAAGGAGCTTATTGATAATAAGGTTATCACCTTACCACCACAAAGAGATTATGAGCCACGAGTCAAACCACCATCATGGAATGACTCGTATTATTGTAATTATCATCGATGTAAAGGTCATAGAACAAACAATTGTCAAGCTTTGAAAAATCTAGTACAAGATTTAATTGACAATGGTACCATTACAATTGAGGGACATCATACCAATGATGATCATCAATCATTCAAAGATCCTTTACCAAATTATCAAAAGGGGGAAACGTCAAATACCAAAGCCAAAAGCGTACATAATGTTGAAGACAATATAATCCGTCACATCTATGTAGATGATCAATGGGTTAATGTTATCAAAATCAAAGGAAAACAAGAATATCAACAGGTTAATGTGACAACAAGAGGTCAAGAAAAGGTTGTTCTAAAAGGAAGTTCATCTAAAACAACTATTTCTCCTCCAAGTCAATATAATCTGGTTGATCAATTGAGAAAAACATCAGCTCAAATCTCCATCCTTGAACTTCTCAAAATATGATCCCCCATACACAAGAATATTTTAGAAGAAGCTCTTGTCAACACAACTGTTGATACTGATTTAGATGTAAATAGATTTCAAGCCATGGTGGGACATTTGTCTTCCCCCACTTGTCTTTCATTTTTCGATAAAGATGATGCTTACATGACACATCCACATAATTCCTCACTTTATCTTGAAGTCATGATCCATAAACATCGAATTAAACGTGTCTTAATAGATGGAGGAGCCAGTTTGAATATTTGTACCTTAAAGTTAATAAATGCCTTAGGAATATCAGAAAATGAAATTGACCCACGAAGGAAGATAACTATCAAGGCATATGATGATGAAGAAAGAGCTTCTAAAGGATTAATATTGCTGCCTATTAGAGTGGGACCTATTGTGAAGAATACATTTTGTCAGGTTCTAGATCAAGATCTTTCTTACAACATACTTTTGGGTTGTCCGTGGATTCATGATATGCAAGCAGTTCCATCAACATATCATCAATGTATCAAGTTTCCTTATGATGGACAAGAAATAACTATACAAGCTGATTACAATAGTACCCAAACTTGTTCAAATCTTCGAGTAACTCAAGATGTCTTTGAGCCACACAATAGGGAAGCTCTTGTTATTTCTTCTTCCAATCTACAAGTCCAATTGCAAGAATTGACAAAGAATCTTGATACTAAGCTGAAGTTTAAAGACAAAGGGGTAGGTGAATATTCACTATCTCTCTCTACCTTGCCTCCTTCTCCGAGGTCACATGGGCAGCCTACTTTATCAAATCAAAAGATTGCAACAGCTTCTACATGTCAAACTTCTGTGCCAATCACAAAGTTTGATGGAAAATTCATTAGAGCTAATACCACTGAAGAAGAAGCTAAACATAGGGACATCCTAAATTGGCTATACAAAGATGAAGATGACTCTCTATTACACATTAAGTTACCTAAAGAACAATATGGTAAGGGGTACGCTATCATGCAGAAGATGGGTTATGAAGGAAATGGTCCTATAGGGAAAAGAAGAGAAGGAATTGTGGAACCAATTCAACCTATTTCAAAGCATTTAAGTGATAAAACAGGACTTGGATATGGCAAAGATAAAGAAGACTCTATTTCACAGCAAACACAATCAACTCATGGAGGATCAATGTCAGATAAATCTCATGAATCAGTTTTCCAATTGCAGAATAGTTCAGATACTGATTCTAATGAATATGAATGGGACACCATTTATAATGATGAATTTTGGAGGGATAAACAAGTTGATATTATACACAAATATGCACCTGTTCTCATACAAGGAGAAGGCTCAAGGTCTCCACTTGATTATGTTTTACAAAGCAATCATGACTCAAGTGAGGATGAATCAGATTCTAACGAGATTGATAATCAACAGGAGAATACCATCATAGACCTTGTCTACCATGAGGATGATAACCATATCATGACTTTGACAATTCAAGACCTTACCCAACCTAATGATCCTATGCCTTTAGTTTATCCAGAACTTATTGATTGGGACATTGATGCACCTATCCATATTCCTACATTCAATAATGATGAGGAAATTATAAATTTCCTTTGTTCCTCAAATGAAGAAAACAATTGTTTCATTCAATAATATCATACTTATGATTTTGATAAGGAGGGTGTCAAGTCTCTTAGCTGCAAAATAAATGAAATAAAAGATGGATCTATTGGAGAAAACCGAAAAATGGCAGTGATAGATCAAAACAAGAGAAAAATAAAGAGCGAATATGACAGTGAAAACCTTTTTGAGGCACTGAAGGATGAGAAACTTGACACTCTTCCCAAGTATTATCATGAAAGATCTTCTATTTTGATCGAACCAATAGAATCAATCAACATAAGTACAGCAGAGCAGCCAAAAGTTTTGCAACTTGCAGCATCGTTAATAGTTGAAGAAGTCCTGAAATTCATGCAATTCTTGAAGGAGAATCAAATTAAATTTGCTTGGTCATATGCTGATATGCCAGGGTTAGATCCTAATTTAATAATGCATCATTTATCTATCAAACCTGGGACAAATCCTGTAAAGAAAAAACTCAAAAAAATGCATCCACATGTTGCATTATTGGTCAAAGAAGAATTAAAGAAGCTTTTGGATGTTGGATTCATTCGAACTATTGATTATGCAGGATGGATTTCCAATATTGTGCATGTTTCAAAGCTAGATGGAAAGATTAGATTTTGTAAGATTTCAGAGATTTAAATAAAGCTTGCCCCAAAGATGATTTTCCTTTGCCCAACATAGACATGATTGTTGATTTAACTGCTGGTCATGCGATGTATTCATTAATGGATGGATTTTCAGGATACAACCAGATAAAAATTGCACCAGAGGATCAAGATAAAACAACGTTTACATGCCCTTGGGGTACCTATTGCTGGAATGTAATGCCATTTGGGTTAAAGAATGATGGAGCTACTTATCAAAGAGCAATGACAACTATTTTTCATGACATGATGCATACATTCATGGAAGATTATGTTGATGATTTACTTGCTAAATCTCACACACAAGAAGAACACTTGGAAATCTTATCAAAAATCTTTATTAGAATGGAGAAGTTCAATGTTCGACTAAATCCAAAGAAATGTGTCTTTGGCGTTACATCTGGAAAACTTCTAGGATACATTGTTTCAGAAAAGGGTATAGAGGTTGATTCAGAAAAAGTTCAAGCTATAATGGACATGCCGCCACCACGAAATATCATTCAACTTCGATCATTGAAAGGAAGATTACAATCCATCAGAAGGTTTATAGCTCAACTGGCAGATAAAAGCTTTCCATTTACACATCTATTGCATAAAAATGTCCCATTCAAATGGGATGATAAATGTGAAGCAACATTCAATCAGATCAAGCAATATCTTACGCATCCACCAGTTTTAATTCCACCTATTCCACGTGAGCCACTCATACTCTATATTTCAGCAACAGAAGTATCTTTGGGAGCATTGCTAGCACAGGAAGATTCTACAGGAAAGGAAAGAGCCATATATTATATCAGCAGAACCTTAACAAGACATGAGTTAAACTACAGTTTCATTGAAAAAGCTTGCCTTGCAGTAGTGTTTGCTTCTCAAAAGTGGCGACATTATATGTTGGCTCATACAGTTAAGCTGATAACAAAGATTGATCCATTAAAATACCTATTAAGCAGAGCTACTTTAACAAGAAGACTTGCAAAATGGGTAATGATCTTAAGTGAGTTTGACATTCACTATGTAGATCGAAAAGCTATTAAAGGATAGGTCATTACAGATCAGTTGGCTGAAGCACCTTTACAAGAAGAAAATCCAATGCACATTGAGTTTTCTGATGCAGATGTCTTCACAGCAACAATTAAGAAATCATGGGCATTGTACTTTGATGGATCTTATACACAATATGGCTCAGGGGCAGGGATTCTCTTTATTACACCTGAAGGACATACCATTTCACGATCATATCGGTTGATGTTTCCTTGTACAAATAACATAGTTGAATATGAGGCATTGCTCATAGGATTGAAAATAGCTTTGGAATGGCGGATTACAGAGCTAGAAGTTTACGGTGATTCACAACTTGTCATTAATCAAATTAATGATGACTATCAAACCAAAGATGATAAGTTGTTACCTTACAAGAACATGGTGGATGATTACAAGAAGTATTTTGTGTCAATCAAGTTTTCACAAATATCAAGGATTGATAATAAAGCTGCAGATGCAATGGCTACCATTGCTTCCTTATTACAAATATCCGAAGATCAAACTAAATATGAATTTTTGGTGGAACAATTATTTTCTCCCGCCTATGATAATCCTGAAACTCAAGTCATATGTCATTTAACTGGTTTTGATTCACCTTTATATGGCAAGACTTATTCTTACCTCAAAGATAACATTTTACCTTCGGATTTATCTCGCAACCAAAAATGGAATTTCATTCGCCAATCATCCCGTTATACCTTAATTGCCAATATCCTTTATCGACGTGGTCTTGATGGTACACTCCTTAGATGTCTTGAACGTGACGAGTCTGAAAAATCCTTACAAGAGGTTCATGGAGGTATTTGTGGAACTCATTCGAGTGGTTTGACATTAGCCAAGAAACTTGTCATAATGGGATACTATTGGCCAACCATGGAGAAAGATTCTTTTACTTTTGTCAAGAAGTGTTCTAAATGTCAGATTCACGGGAATCTTATTCATGCACCTGCGTAGGAACTGCAATCTTTTACTCCAACGTGGCCTTTTTCTCAGTGGGGACTTGATGTTGTTGGGAAAATACATCCTTCATCATCAAATGGTCATAAATTCATCATTACAGCTATGGAGTATTTTACAAAATGGATTGAAGTTGTTTCTCTGACAACAGTGACTGGTAAACAAATATCTTCATTTATCTTGAATTACATTATTTGTAGATATGGAATTCCTAATTCTATCATTACTGATAATGGAAGACCTTTCAAGAATCGGGATGTTGATGAACTTTGTGAAAGATTTCACATCCAACATAAGTTCTCTACACCTTACTATCCACAGGGTAATGGTCAAGCAGAAGCTTCCAACAAAACCATCTTGAAGATATTGAAGAAGATAGTAAATGACGCCAGTCGTGATTGGCATGTCCAATTAAACCCAGCTTTGTGGGCATACAAAACTAGCATTCGCACACCAACAAGAGCTACTCCATATGCTTTGGTCTATGGAGCAGAAGCAATTTTACCATTAGAAGTTGAAATACCTTCACTTAGGGTTTCACTTAAGGGATTGATAAGTGATGAAGACTATAGAGTTTCTCGCCTTCAAGAGCTAGAATTGTTAGATGAAAGGCGTCAACATGCAGCTGATCATTTGAAGGGTTATCAACAGATTATGTCTCGTAGCTATAATCACAGAGTTAAACCATGGAAATTTCAAGTGGGTGACTTAGTCTTGAGAGAAAATCCACGTACTCAGCAAGACAGAGAAAATAAAGGCAAATTTGAACCTAACTGGTTAGGTCCATTTGTCATCATTGTAGCATACAGTTCTGGTGCATATCAGTTATCTATGTCAGAGGGGGACTTGTTTGAAGAACCAATCAATAGTATTCATCTGAAGAAATTCTATGTCTAAAAAGTCTTGAAAAAAATCAAAAAAAATCATAAAAAGTCCTGAAAAAATAAATAAAAAATCAGAAAAATCTTGAAAAAGTGCAATAAAAACAAGTAGTGAAAACCTGGCAAACAGGCGTTACTTGTGATTAAAATGGGTTCCTCCATTTATTAGTTTATGTCTTGTTTTCATTTTCGGCATTATCCATCCATATCTATCATCTGTATATATTTTTCATTATCTATATCATGTAGTGGGAATCTTTATGTTTCATCATGGCTTGATGAAATTTGTACATATCTTTTATCCTTAGGTTGTGTTTACACTGGGGGAAAAATGCAGAAACATACACTGAACAAATAGGAGAGGGGCAACAAGCTTTTCGAATATCACAAACAGACATAAAACAGTTTGACAAAACACAACAAACATTGTCGTATCAAATCAACCATAACATGTTTATTCAATGCCAATGGAAATCGAAACAACATGATCCAAACAACTGTCGAAATGAGAATATCAATGATGATAACCAAAATTGGCTGATCTTAATCTGAATAAATGTTTGAAATATTTTAAGCAAGATTTGAATGGTTGTTTGATTTTCTATCATATCTCTGGAGTAATTCAATGATGTACTGAACTAGAAGAGCAAGGAAGGAGTATGATTTTTCTTTGTCTGCTATTTGCGAGGAAATCATTATTACTATGCAAATTGGTCGCGAGACATGTTCTACTATGTATCATGGATGACATTTCAGAATTTGCATGGGAAACGGGTTAACTCTTGTCTGTTTATGCAAGCAATACTTAGGTCATCTCGGTTCAATTATACCTAGATGTTTGTATTAACTTGCTATATTAAAAATCATGAAAGCAATACTCAGGTCATCACTGGTGCTAACATACCCTTTGATGCTTGTATTAACTTTCAGCATTTCAAAGCTCTATGATGATACAAAAAGTATGAATAAGCTCTCCAAATGGCGATATTGTATGGATGTCCTGCATGGTTAGTATAGATTGCATTCATGTTAGAAATTGCATTTTGCATTTATAGATTTCTCAAAAGCTGGCAAAGAATCAAATGGTTATATCTTTTTGAAAACATGACTGAGTATATTTTGACATTCACAAAAACATCATTTCATACATTTTTCATATATATTTGCATCAGAAAATCATAAAATTAAAGCATACATCATATACATCATGCATTCATTCATCAAATAAATTTCATCTCATAAAACATGTATATAAATATCATAAATCATGAAATCATCATATCATACACATCATATGGACATATCATATATCATAATAAATCATCGCTGCATTTCATATATCTCAAAAATGAATGTCAAAATGTACAAGGATGTCAACTACAAATGATATAACATCATCAAAAATGGGATCATCTCAAGGTGTATACAAAATGTCTCAACAGAATATCATGAAAATATCATATACAATGCACTAGGCAGTGCTATCCTCTGATGGAGCTGGCCTGGGACCTGTACCACCTGCCCCTAATGGACCCGCTCCGCCTATCCCTGATGGTCCTCCTAGAGGTAATGGCTGTGTCACACCTCTACTGGTAGTACAAGACCGACCATGGGTAGATCGTGACTGAGCATAACTCTCTCTCCGCTCAGGTGGAACTGCATCATGATATCTAGTCCGATAGAACTCTGCCTCTCGGGTGGCTCTAGTAACCTCTCTCATCATGTCACCTATCAATGTGCTAGCTGCTACTCTCTGTAGGCTATCTGCCAAGGCAATGGCCTACTCACCCTACTGTCTAGTTGTGTCCCTCTCAGCAGTAACTGAAGTCAACTGACCCTGCAACTGTGTAATCAAGGCCTGTGCATGTGCTAGCTGAGTCTGCAAACTCTGTACTGTACTTTGTAAAGAGGATATCTGGCCTGATACTATCAGATTTATTGAAGGAGATGGGTCAGTGTGTCTCATCCATGATCCCCCTCTACCACCTCTGCCACCTCTACCACCTCTCCTCTCACCTCTATCTCCACCTCTACCATCACCACCATCATCTCCATCTGAGTCGTCATCTCCTCCACTCTCATCATCATCACTATCCTCTGAGTCATCATCCTCTGACGTTGAGTCCCTCTATTGTTGTCTCTGTGCAATAATAGGAGCAATAGCCTCATCAGGATCAAACATACGTGGTGTCGGATGCTCTACGGTATACTGACTATACTCTGGTGTCATCCCTGCGTCAAGTACATCCACTCGGTAATCCCACACCACTGCTCCTAAATTGGTGAACTCTGCCACCGCTGTCTCATATGAAATACGTGGACCCCACACTGCAAGCTCTGGCTATCACCGTGAATAAATGGCTGAACCTATAGGCATACCCTGAATCCGACCAAACTGCCGACATACTCGTCCTGCAAGAAATCTCTCAATGATCCATGTAGTCCGTCCAATCAAAAATCTAGAAATACACACGAAGGGCATCTCCCTCGCATCCTCTGGCCATGGCTCACAATCTAAATACGGTCTCCAACATACTGTATCCAGACTGTCTAATAACTGCTGCCAATGCACTAGTTTGCCCAGTCTCGGCTGAGCAATAATGTGAGCATATCTCCATCTGTATGATCAACCAGCTAGTCACTGTTCTCAAGTCAATGGACGTAAAATAGCAAAGTGCTCCCATGCCCATATTTGTAATAATGAGCACCCAACAGCAAAACTCTGGCCTCTACCATATACAATATGATGTAACTCATCATATAAGTGGGCTAGCATGCATGTACCCCATGCATATCATGTCCCCTACATCACCATGCTCTCCAAAACATGACCCCATCCAATCGCGAATCCCTTCGACCTATGGTCAGGGCACAACACACCTCCAATAAATCCTACAAGTACAGCTGGTAAAGGTGGATATGTATCTGTAATCTCGCCCCATGGGATGAAGTATCCAACAATCTGATCATCTTGAAAAACCCGTCTCAAAGCATCAGTGCCTCCAGCCTCTCGGCTATCAAAAACAACTATCTCTCCCATCACTAGGATCCGTAGGATGCGATATACGTCCTCAGGGGTCACTGTAATCTCGCCCGTCGGTAAATGAAAAGTGTTGGTGTCACTATGCCACTGCTCTGCAAGTGCTGTCAATAGAGCCCTATTGAGGCGAACCTTAGGCATGTCAAGTAATGCACTCAATCCACATGCATCAATCACATCTCTATCTGACTGTAACAAATGTGGAATCAATGTCCATGTGCTCAGAAATGTCTCTCGTAACTGCAAAACACCTAATCTCTCCTGTTGACATATTATCAAAGCAACATCAATATCAAATCATCATAATGTATCAATCCAAAACTGAACATCAAATTATTTGTTTTTCATCATCATGGAATGCAAATATATCCAAATCATGTTTATTTTTAACAACTTTAGAAATAAACACATCAATAAAATAATTTGTTTTTTTGTCATCATGGAAAGCAGATTTATCAATCCTATTTGTTTTTAACAACTTTAAAAGCAAATCTATCAGCTCTTATTTGTTTTCCAACAACTTTGGGAACAAATTTATCATTCACAACAACATACAATCAAAAGCGCTACAAAACTACTTATGGGCGCTACAAAATTCCTCATCAGCGCTAAAGAATTATAGGCGCTAAAGAATTAATCAATAGCGCTGCACTTTTTATCAAGGGCGCTATGGAATCATATGTGCTACAAAACTAGTCAATGGCGCTACACTTTTTATCAAATGCGCTATTATATCATATGCGCTACAAAAATAATTAATAGCGCTACAATATCTATTAAATGCGCTACAGAATCAATCATGCTACGAAAACTCTCAAATGCGCTATGAAAAATTTCAAAGGTGCTAAAACAACAATTTTTTCACATAAACATTGAAAAACGTGCCACAAAACAGAAAATTTTCTAGAGGCAGGAGATTTACGGGACACATACCGGAGGTCCATAGTGCGCTGGCCACTGATGTCGTCGGATACGCTCGAAACGGTGCTGGCGAACTGGAAGTGCCATAATTATCAACTTAGAGCTCAAAATTTGTAAATTTTAGAGCTCAAAATTTGTAAATTTTAGTAGGTTAAAATTGAAAATGACATGGAAAATGACATTTTTAACCTATATAATGGTAAAATTGGGGCATTTTATCATATTTTAACATAGCAGGGGCAATTTCTTCATCACTTTTTCATTTCATATCTTTCCGGGTCAATTTTCTTCAAATCATTAGTCTCAAACAATGAATCGACATCTTCAAAATCATAAGACTCGAAAAATCATAAAAAATCCATAAAAATCAAAAAATTCACAAAAATTCAAAATATTATCGATTCATCGTTTGCGGGGGCATATACCTATTGACATTTCGACAGTCAACATTTGGGGAAAATTTCAAAATTCTTTGAAGTAATGCGTAAAACACATCACTTCAAAGAGGGGCAAAATGTATACACCTAAAAATGGTCACATCACATTGTCTGGTAATTAATTAAATAATCAAAATATTTAATTAAATCTTCTGATTCCATCTACGTATAAATAAATTTAAATTATTCATTATTTCATTTCGATTAAATAAATAAGTTTATTTAATCATCTTTTCGTATTCATTTCTTAATTAATTAAATAAACATTATGGTTTATTTATATTAATTATCATATAATCTTAGTTTGAATATTTTATTCAAATAAAGATTAAAATATTCTTCTTTTTCTCTAAATATCATATCATAATTAAATATTCTAAAAATATTTAATTAATTCTTCTAATTCAATTCTAATATCTATTCATAATTAAATATTTCAAAATATTTAATTAATTCTGCTAATATTTCATATTCTTCTAAAGTCATATCATAATTAAATATCTCAAAATATTTAATTAAATCTTCCATATTTTTATCAAAAATCAAAATTCATTAAATTAAATTAAATAAATTTATTTATTTATTTAATTTGGGGATTATCTTCAACACCCGGGAAGCAAACGGTCAAAACAAAAAATTTAATTTTCTCTATTTCTGTGCAGGCTTGTTCCCGTGGGTTGAAGATAGGAATCCATCCTTCTCTCCAACCTCTCAACCTCTTCCATCTTCTTCTCAACCTCTCCATCTTTCACCATTCAAACCTACCAGACAATCTCACAGCCGTAGATTCTTGCTAGCCAGGATTGTGCCTGCAAAAATCTATAAATAAGACTGTCGGGTACTCTAAATCATATAGAAGTTTTAAGCAGGATAATTATAGTCAAATTGCAAGTAGTAGCATTCATAGTATTCATAGTATTCACAGTATTTTCATAGCATAGAATCATAGCATAATATAGCATAGAATCATGACATCTTCCATTCACAGCCCCTGTGCATAATTCACAGCCCCTGTCCATATCCATCAACAATTCCACTCCACCAACATATAGGATAGAGAAGCATTCTTCTTTTTGCATACTCATTCTACAGCAGTCATTTGGAGAAGCTTAGCTTATACAAAATCTGAGAGCAGCAGCTTCGAATCTCTGGAGATAGAGGAAAATGAAATGGCTCTAAAGAAACTCTATTTTATTTGATTTCAATTCATTTAGTTTTCTTTGGTTTAATGTTTCATTTTGTGTTTTGTTTTCATTTAGATTACTCATATAAACATTAACACATGTTGAGCCATTGAAAACAAATTATTTCATGCTCTCTTTGATAACACAAAGTCCCTCTAATGTTTTTTCATTCACTAAACTAAATGTCAACAACCAATCACCACTCTCCAACCTAGCATTGGTCAGGTCCCACCGCGACATTCTCCATGAGTTACCGAGTCAACAAATGTACACCACTTAGTTAATCTTGCACACCCCGTGGGAGTCACTTGGGACCAACCACAAGAGAAGCAAGGCTAGCAGGTGTTGTTGGATCAAACTTATAGCAACCGTTAACCAAGTTATATAATCACATCACTGTGGTCCCCACACCCACCTCGACATCCAAGTCACCATTGACAAACCAATGCCCGTACAAAATCGCTAAGTTGCTAGAAAATCAAACTTTGAAACCTCTATTGAAGGTTATGAAGTTCTCAAAACCTGAAACATTCCAACAACAAATAGAACCTCAATGTTGCTAATTCAGGATGTTATGAAACTTTAGAACCCCACGACATGAGGTTCCAAAGTTTTGGTTTTCAGTGATCCTGTGACATACAAGCCGATTAAGGGAAAAATGCCTAGCTTGAAGGGAAATTTCAAGCCAGCAAGTTGAGGCACATTTTCCAACATGCTCCCACTTGGCAAAGACTTACTGGCTTCTTCCAAACTCAAAGTTATTGAAAGTCATAGGCCACAAGGCCCATCGAACTAGCACACAACCTATACTTGTCTGTGTTCACAGGCTTTGTCAATGCATCAATGACATTCTCCAAAGTATTGACATTTTCAATATTAACCTTTCCATCTTCCATCATATCACAAACGAAATGATATTGAACATCAATATGCTTTGTCCTGGCATGGAAAGTGGGATTTTTTTCCAAACAAATAGCACTTTGATTGTCACAGCAAATAATAATTTTCCCTACATGAAACCTAACATCAGAACACAAACGTCTAAGCCAAATTTCTTCTTTGTAGATGTGTGTTTCTGCCATATACTCTGCCTTAATAATAGATAAAGCAACTATAGCCTGCCACTTGCTCAACCAGCTAACTGCACCATCAAATAATATGAAGATGTATCAACTAGTGGATCTTCTGCTGTCAACATCCCCTACCCAATTAGAATCCACATACCCACGAATGCTAAGAGATCTTTGTGATCCAACTAAGTTGCCATGATAACACAAAGCATACTCTAAAGTACACTTGAAATACCTAAAAACTCTTTTCACAACATCCCAATGTGGTCTTCTTGGATTATCCATAAACTAACTAAGTACTCCCATTGCTTCAACAATGTCTGGCCTAGTACAAACCATTGTGTACATCAAACTGCTAATTGCACTTACATAAGGCACCCTAGTCATGTCCTCCATCTTAGTAGGAGACTTCAAACAATCTTCCACATATAGCTTTGTTCCTTGCAACACTAGAACAACTAACTGCTTGCAATTTGTCATACTAAATCTCCCAAGGACATAATTAATATAATTGATCTAGATGAGCCAAAGCTTTCTACTTCCCCTATCCCTTCTAATTTCCATTCCAAAAATATACCTTGCTAAACCTAAATCTTTAATTTCAAATTGTGTTGACAACTAAGATTCTAAATTAGAAATCATACCCTTACTATTCCCAAAGAATAACATATCATCCACATATAGGACAATAATAAGTAAACGATCATTTTTAGTTTTGTAGTACACACAATGATCTAATTTTGATCTCACAAATCCCAATGATAACACAAAAGTGTCAAACTTTTGGTACCACATTCTAGGTGATTGCTTTAAACCATACAGATATTTCTTTAACTTGCAAACCTAACTTTCTTTACCTTTTTCAACAAAGTGCTTAGGCTGGGAAATATAAATTTCTTCTTCCAGATCTCCATGAAGAAATTTTGTTTTCACATCCATCTTCTCAATCTCTAATTCATACGCAATTGCAAGGGACAATAGAAATCTGATAGATGTTTTCTTAGCTATAGGAGAAAATATTTCTCCATAATCAATTCCCTCCACCTGGGAATAAACTTTCATGACTAACCTAGGTTTATACTTCTCAACACTATCATCCAAACCAATCTTCTTCTTAAATACCCATTTACAACCAACAAGATTTCACCCTTCAGGAAAAGGTACCAACTCTCAGGTTTCATTCTTCCTCAATGATGTCATTTCTTCATTCATGGCTTCCAACCTAGAATTTGAATCAGACACATTAATAGCCTCCTTTACAGTCCTAGGCTCATTAGTGCTAGTAATCAAAGCATAAGCATAGTTTGAATCCAACATGGAAAATACATACCTATCAAGTTGTCATTTTTCAAGTGTAGACCTCCTCACAAGCTGAGATTAAGGTTTTGGTTCTTCTTCCTATTCAGAACTCTCAGAGCTGCTAGAGCTCTCCTCAGTTTCAAGTACACTTTGAATTCACAGTTCCTCTTTATCTAGAGTTTAAGGAATTTCAACTACATCATCCTTCTTTTCTTTTCCTTTTGTCTCTAACTGCAGATCAACTATAGATGGTTTTAGATCATGAAAGATTACACTTCTGCTATACAACACCTTCTCAGTAATAGGATTCCAAAGCTTGTATTCTTTCACACCAATGCCATAGCCAATGAATATACATTTGACAACCTTATTCTCCAACTTAGATCTTTTCTCATTCGACACATAAACATATGCGTCATAGCCAAAGACACAAATATGTCTCAGAGAGGGCTTCTTACCAGACCATGATTCTATAGGTGTTTTTTCAATGAGAGACAAACTAGGTGAATGATTAATCAAGTAACATGTTGTAGCCACAACCTCAACCCAAAAATTCTGCTCCAGACCAACACTACTCAACATACTTCTCGCTCTTTTCATCAATGTCTTGTTTAATCTTTCAGCAACTCCATTTTGCTGTGGAGTATAAGGTGTAGTTTTATGCCTTTTACTCCCATGGTCTTTGCAATACCTTTCAAATTTTTGCTGAACAAAATTCACCACCATTATTTGTCCTTAAGCATATAATTTTCCTTCTAGTCTAGTCTTCTACCAATTTTTTAAAGTCTTTAAACCAACTAAACACTTCTGATTTACTTTTAAGAAAATACACAAATGCCCTTCTTGAATAATCATCAATAAAAGAAAAATAATATTTAGACCTTGATAATGAAGGTATATTTACTGGACTAAATACATTAGAGTGAATATAATTCAATATGTGAGAAGATCTATGAGGACTAGAGTAAAATGAAACATAGTGTTGCTTTCCATAAATGCAATGTTCACAAAAATCAAACTCAAGGTTACAATCATCAAGCCTTCTACTAGGTTTTTACTTTTCAAGGCTTTTAATCCCTTTTCTCCTATGTGACATAGTCTCTAATGCCACACCATGGTTTTCTTTGTTGGGAGTTTCACCTCCAAAGAGTTTGCACCTAGAGGAACTTCATTCTCCTTCTCTTTACGAGTAGCCTTGCTTGACTTTGCAAAGACATTGTTACATTGAACAACCTATGCATCTAACTTGTACAAAGTGTCTATAGGTGCACCCATGTCCAACAACATTGAGCCTCTAGTCATTTTACAGCCACCACTCGAGAATGTAAGTTGCACACTAACATCATTTACTTTACTAATGGAAAGTAGATTACGAGTCGGACCTAGTATGTGCATTACACCATCAATTCATTTTATTCTTCCATTAGGAAATTGAATTATGACTATTCCACGACCAACAATTTCAAGAGATGAATCACTTTCCAGGTACACCTTTCCACTAGCATACTTTTCATGCTTTGTGAACCAATCTTTGTGAGATGTCATGTGAAGAGATGCACCTGAGTCAATCATCTAGATATCATCTAATGCCTGAGTCGCCAAGGCTGCAATGAAAGAATTTGAATCACTTTGAGAAGAATCATTATCTAAAGAGTTAATCTTCTTCTTCTTTCTCTCCTCTTTGCAATCCTTCTGGATATGGCTAGTCTACCCACAATTCTAGTATTTCACCTTGGAATTCTTGCTAGGAGGCTTTTATCTCCCTTCATATTTAGATTTAGACTTATTTCCTTTCTTCTTTCCTCTCTCCTTTGATGTACCCCGAACAACAAGGGCCTCCTTGGCCATCTTAGAAGATTCCCTCCATATTTTTTCTAACAATAACAAAGAAACCACATCTTTTGTCTTGAAAGTGGTTTTTGTACTTCCAATAGCCATCACCAAATGATCCCATGTGTTAGGTAAGGAACATAACAAAAGCATACATCGATCCTCCTCCTCTATCTTCACACCCATAGAGGCCAGCTAAGAAAAAATCATATTAAATGAATTCAGATAGTCTGCTACAGATGCTCCTTCTTCCATCTTCAAGGAGTATAACTTCTTCCTTAGGAATAACTTATTAACCAAAGACTTTCCCTAATAAATATCACCAAGTTTCTTCCATAAAGAACATGCAGTCTTCTCCTCATCGACATTTAGGAGAATAGAATTGGCCAAACAAAGTCTTGTCATCCCATTGGTTTTTCTATCTATGAGGTCCCAATATTCTTGCTTCATACCTAATGGTTTTGTTCCCATAACAAAAATCTTTATCCACCAATAGGTCTTCCATTTTGAGTTTCCAAAACTCAAAATTGCCACCATTGAACTTTACAATTTTTATTCTTCCTGATGTACTTACCATCTCAATTTGTAATCAAGACAATTAGTTCTCTACAAGATTCCCACTGAATAGAATTAGCACAAAAATCCATCCCTACCCACAAGGATAACACAACTGGCCAGGCTCTGATACCACTTGTAAGGAAAGCTTGGTGTGAAAACTCCTTCCAAATTCCAAATTATTAGGAAAGAAGTGCACAAAAATTTCAATTAATTTGAGTTACATTCATTAAGATGCACAACAACAAAACAAGAGAAAGACAATTCAAGTAACACAGAATTGAACACTAGTTTTACGTGGGAAAACCCTTATGGGAGAAAAAACCCACACACCAAGTAAAGCCACTTTGTATTACAGTAAAAAAATTACATACAAAGTTATAGACTCTACTCTCAAGTGTTAATTCAAAGCAGTATTACAAACCCCTAATCAACCTTATACACAAATTTTGTTTACAATTGTTCTCTCACACGGTTACAATGCTCATATAAGCATATAATGTAGAACATTACCAAATCAATCTAATGATCCAACATTCCCAAAATTGACTGAACCCCCACTCATTGCAGAGTGATACAATATATATTCGATATCCAACAATGGCCACTTCAAGTCCATAAAATCAACTGTTTCAATTATACACAAATCGTCACAAATATGTAACTGCTACAGCTGCATCAGGCCATCAAAAAAATTCTTTCATGCTCTATTTGATAACATAAATTCCCTTTGATGTTTTTTCATTCGCTAAAGCAAACACCAACAGTCAACAACCAATCACCGCTCTCCAACCTAGTACTGGTTGGGTCCCACCATGATATTCTCCATGAGTTATTGAGTCAAAAAATGTACACCGCTTAATTAATCCCACACACCCTGCGGGAGTCACTCGAGATCCACCACAAGAGGCGCAAGGCTTGCGAGTGTCATTGGATCAAACTTATCACAACCATTGATCAAGTTATATCATCACATCGTCATGGTCCTTAAAGCCACCTCAACATCCAAGTCACCACTGAAAGACCAATGCCTGCACAAAATCGCTAAGTTGCCAGAAACCTGAACTTAAGAACCTCTATCGGAGGTTATGAAGTTCTCAAAACCCACGACATGCCGACAACAAAGAGAACCTCAATGTCACTAAGTCAAGAGGTTATGAAACTTTAGAACCCCATGACATGAGGTTCCAAAGTTCTAGTTTTCAGGGATCTCATGACATACATGCCGATTAAGGGAAAAACACCAAGTTGTAAGGGAAATTTCAAGCTAACAAGTTTAGGCACATTTTCCAATAGAAGGCATGAAAACAATTTTTTTTGGTTTGAGCCAGAGGAGGCCAATATGAGCTTGTTGTGTGAAGTTGGAAGTTTTTGTTTTGTCGTCTAAAAGTTTATAAATCAATTTCTTTCATAATCAAGTGTTTGGGTTTCTTTGTCTTGTTGCTCACCGTGGAAAGCTAATTATTCCTATGAGATGCAAGTGTGTTGAAAAGTTTTGGAATGCATTAGTTTTTGTTACTCTTCATCTAATGCTTTCTCTTAATTGTCTTCATTAATGAACAAATCTTTCATATCTTTTTTTTTAATGGTTGAAAATGTGATGTATTTAGATAGTTAGCTTTGAGTTTGAAGAATCATGTGTAATATGAAATGAGGTCACTTGATGACTATGTATAGGTTGAAGTAAGTTGAGTTCAATTACAATACCTCCTTCCTGACTTTAGTCTGCCCTTGAATGCTTGTATAAGGATGCACTTGATGGATTCATGTCGCCTTAAATTGCATTGATTTTTTTGAACAGGAACATTCCATAGAAAGACTTGTTTGAGTTGAGTAACCCTGCTTAATTTTTTCTTTGGAGTGTTGCTAATTGTCACTGTTGAATAAAGTTCTGATCATTTAAGGCATCAATTTTCATGGTCTTGACAATTTTTTGTGACAAATTTACAACTCTGACAACTTTACACTCTTGAGATCTTCAACTTCAATCCTTTCTTCAACCTAACATCTGCACCTACACAAAGAGAGAAAAATTGTTAACCCTAGTTTGGTAATTAAACCTTGAAATGAAAGAATAATAAAATTTAAGGAATGATGAATGAAAAATTCTATGTTACAACTCACCAAACCCTTGAATAGAGATCCTTAGAGGACTAAATTCTAACACATCTCTCTAATGTCTTGATCTTACATGAATGACTTTATTGGATGCTTGATTTGATAACTTGAATCTTGACTTGAATGCTTGAAACCTATGTTGATCACAATGTTAGCTCCAAAAACATGCTTGAGTGCAAATAGCTTTGACATGATGCTTGAGAAATTAAATGTTGTTGTAGAAGATTGATAAATTTTCTCTTGAACACCTTTGATAATAGTATTTACTCATGTGAAATTTTCCTTAATGCTATATTTTTTGAATTGATAAAATACTATGTATTTATAGGTGATTTTCTAATTTCCCAACTATTAAAATTCAAAGGCCAACAATTGCAACTTGAATTGGAATCATTAAAATACTGCCAAAAACATATTTTACATTGGCTTCTAGAATCTAAAGGGGACCCATTCACCCTTGGGCGAATGGGTTCTAGGACCTAAATATAGGACACACAATTTTCAAGGTGTTTAATTTGATGTTTGCAATTGTTTATTGCAGGTTCCCCTTTCAGAAAACAGGATTAATTAGGCTTTTAAATGCATAATTGGATCAATTAGAGGCTTAATTAATTCTAATTAATTAAGGGGAGGAAAACAAAGTGAGAAAATGTAAAGGAGTACATTTTTTGTCACTACAATTATATTATTGATATATGCTAAATAGAAAGTAGTTATATGTCAACAATATCTATAGGACCTATAAATAGACAAAAGTTACAACTTACAACTAAAGTTAGGATAATTGACAAGTGTACATACACAAACACTTTATTATAATATTAAAATAATATTCTAATACCCCCTTAATGAAAAAATATGAATATTCAATCATTGTTACAATATGGTTTGTAAGATATGCAAAAGTAAAAAATAAACCTTCATTACAAAAGGCACTAGAGAAAGATATGCAAAAGGAACAAAATGAGCATGCTTTATTGTGGAGCTATCAACCAATTTTCCTATCTTCCAAATTGATGCATTTTCCTTGGTGGATTCATCATCAAATTCATTTTCAAAGGCCCCCTAAGGTATAACATGTAAATGCTACAAAGATGAACTCAAATTGAGTGAACCTTAGCTTTAATGGAAACACCTTATATTTTTGCATTGCGAACACATAGGTAGAGAAGAATCGCCTATATTTTGATGTATAGGAACATACCATGAATTAAAAGGTACATCGATCAATGGTGCCATAATACTCACTTTTTCCCTAACCTCAAACTTTTGACTGAGCCACAATTCCTGTAGAATGCAAAATAGGGTTATCATTTGAACTTATCTAAGCCTTTAAACACACTAGCAAGCCTAACACCTTGAGAAATTATTTTATCCTCTTAACATCATTTTAATAATACACTATGTCCCACAAAACTAAACTAGAATATTAGAATTTTCTATGATTTGTCTACCTAAGAGTAATTTTTTGTTTATTCCTATAATATACCTAATATTATATACAAAAAATTTGATGTCATTAATGAGTGAAATTTTCACATCACCTATTGTCTTAGATATAAAACTAATGTACTCATCCTTTCAACATGTAATGTACTACAATGCGCATTAACAAAAGAACCCACATAATTAGCTTTGTCTTAAAAATCCATTAATGCATACTCCTCATGGCCTTCCTCAAAAGTCTCTACCATGTTAGCTTTATTAGTTTCTTGTGTGATAGATCATACTAATGTTTCCTGTAATCATTCTTCACATACCCAATTTTTTAATAATAAAATAATTTTACCTTTCTCCATGATTGTGAAGATGAAGGATGACAACTAGTACTTGTTTTCTGAAATCATGCAACAAGTGCACTTTCTAAACTCCTATATGGAACTTCACTTAGTTTTTCTTGTAGTCATTCATTCTTCAAAATATATTTACTAACTTTTTCTTGAAGGTCAAAGTTTGGATTTCTACCAATAGATTCAGAGGCTCCACAAAAGCATCATAAGAGGGTAGCATGTTGTCAATGGTTCGAGTAATCATATACATTTAATCTAATACTTTGTTTGAAAGGGTGATTTGATCACTAAGATCTTTAATTTTTAGAAAATTCTCTAACATAAATCAACACTCATGTAATTTTTTACAAAACAAATAGATCTCTACTTTTCATAGAGACTTGATATTTATTTTACAAACTAGACCAAAGGGTATGTATAGATGTAGCACTATCAACTCCAAGAATTAAATCATCATAGATTTACAATTTGACAATCATAGGGCTTCCCTATGACACTTGTCCTAGTCACCTCAATTATTAGGAAACCTAATTTCAATGCCTAACAAAACTTGTTTGCATTCTCAAAACTTAGTGATAGCTAGTATCTTTTGACTACATATATTGTAGTTTTTACTATTGAGTTTTTATGCCCCAAACAACACTAAATTTTGAATTACCAACCCAAAAATTAAAGTTCACTCAAAACCCTTTATAAAAATTAAGCTGATATTTTCCCAAAAAATAAAACCAACCTAAAAATTTGTACTTTTCTCTAAATAATCATTTGAAGAACTTGTTTTTGAATTTGACCTAGAAAATTAAAAATTTCCTATAAAATATTTCAAGCTCTTTAATTTTTTTTGGAATTTTCTATAAAAGAAAATCTAAGGAAAGTTTTCAAAGAGGAATACCAAAAAAATGTGTTGTCACATCATGCATGTAGGTAAAATATTGTTCCCTAGTAGTAGAGAAAATATCACATGCCCTAGCAAACAACACCTTACAACTTGAAATTTTCTATAATATATGTTGGAATAAATAGGTCATTAACTAATAATTAATTAATTATTAAAATTAATTATTAGATGCTTTTTTACTTTAATTACTTAAGCTAAACTTAGGATTTTTTTTCTTATCAATAGATTGAACTAAATATAGATCAAGTTGTCTCATTGCATGAGATTAAGACACTTGTCACGATCTAATCAAATACTCATCTAGGGTTTGTTTATTTATAATTTTATAAGAATTGATCTTCATTGGAATCATTCATTCAAGTTATTGCATCAATACAATTTTTTAGATTGTTGAGCATAGAATCATGCTTTGATCTCTCGTTTGTGATAGGATAATTACTTACAAGTGATTTCTAGAAACTATGGGGTTCAATCATCAAATTCAATAATATCTACCACCTACACACTTTTTATGACTAAACCCATAATTTACAATGCCCTTTATGTATCAAATGAATAAAATTCACATGACCTCCATTATTAGGATGGAATTTTGGCCTAAAATTGGTGATTTTTGGCTTACAATTTTTTATTTTTTGGATGTAATTCTACTTTCACATGACTATTTTTTTGGTTCAATATAAATTTTACTTTACTATGTGTACAAAAAATTCAACCACAATTATCAAGATTATGAAATCCCTCTGGTTTATTGAAAAAATATTATCAAAGAAAATAAAATTATTCGCTATCATTTTCATGTAGGATCATTTGATATTTTAGCATTGTATGGTAGATTAATAATTTATTTTTTATATTGAAAAATGTGTTTACAAAGAAAAAATTGCAGTTAAAAACTATAAGAAAATTTTCTATAAAATAGACTAGCAAAGGTTATAACCAATAATGCAACCACAACAAATATTTCTCTACGAAAAATATAATACAACACTAAAACAATAGAAACAATTGAAGCAAAAGAAACCAAAGCAACATTCAATTTTGTAAAAAAGATTTTGATCATTGCATTAAACAAACTTTCTTTTTTCTCAAAAATTGCTAAACTTAATTTGATTTATTGAATCTAGAGATCCATCTTGAAATTCTTCATAGTCTTGGTCTAGAGCAGATAAAATAAAGGAGAAAGACAATATAATATATTATAGTAATGCCTTAGAAATACAAATTTATGATGATCATTATTGTTATTAAAGACAAATTTACATTTGTTTCTCCATATATGCAATAAAATGTCATGTCTAACCCATCAACAATAACATTAGCATGTAATCGAACCCAAAGAAGATCTTCTTTCCAACTTAGATTGTGATAAAAAAAATAGCAAGGAAATCATTAAACATGACATTCCATTAATTTTTAACAATGTGGAAACCCCAAAAAATATGCTTCATGTTTTCATGCCTATGAAAAAATTGGCAATTAATTGGTTGGAACATAATACACTTTAACATGTCCCCAATGACTAGTTTGAAATGTACTATATTCTAAGAAATTAATTGAGCATTTGAATTGGATTTTGATCTCTAAATTTGAGTATAGTTAATTTTGACCAGATATTTTCATTGAACCTACAGTTCCGAATTTGAAGTTTAAGCGAGACTTTAATGGAAAATCAAGAAACAACTGCAAGTATATTTTTTTAATGGAAAAAATAAGAAATGATAAGAAGACATCCATAACTAATCTTTAAAGAAGATGAAGTGGATAGGGGTACATAATTCCATAGACAAGTGTAGCGGCACCAAGGATTGCACAAAAATGAAGAACTATTTGTATTTATTTCTTAGATTGGAATGAATTTTAACAATATGTCACAATAACCATCTCATTGTATGAAAATCCCAAAGGTATCTAACATTGTAGACCCCTTTTTTAAATAGGAAATAAGATTATTTCAAAAATCTTAAAGCAAGGAATTTTCCTTGATAATTAATATGTTTGTTCCACAAAATAGATGAGGTGGAGAAGCTAAAACCATGTTGAAGAGAGTTTCCTCTCCATTTTAAGAGATAACAAACATGTTTCCAAGCCTTCTAGATAGACTAAAGGGGAGGTGAGGCCTTGATTGAGAAAAATAAAGCATGAATGATTTTATCTAACCAACCACTACTTGCCATTTTATTTTGACTAAGGTAGGGTTAATTCAATAGTGTATAATAATATTCCATGTTTTATCCCCTTTAACAACTCTAATAATCATATTTGGCTTAATGGAGAATGCGCGAGGAAGGGCGTTGGGTGGGAGGAGTTTTAAAATTTCAGAAGGTGATGGAGATGAAGATGACTTGGATGGAGATGGTTTGGAGGCTGCATGGCTTGACGGGGCTTCTCCTAGCGCACAAGTACGAGCGGTCATGAGGGAGGTGATTCGTACTCTACCTTGGATGAGGATGGAGAGGTTGATGATGGCCTTGCTAGTGCTTGGAATATGGCGTCTCCTCTGGTGGTTGTGGGGGTTCGTGTTGTTTTGGCTATGTGTGTGGTGTCAAGAGAGCCTGGTGCCATTTCTTGGTAGAGATCTAGTGTTTTTGGGGTGGATAGATCCACATTGGTGTCTTTGGGCTTTGATGATGCTCATTTTGGCTCTCTTTCGTCATGTGAGAATCTCTTTTTGGCCTTGGTTACTAACTGGGATATGAGGTTTGGTGATTGGGAGTTAGCGTCCTCTATTTTGTTCAGAGGGATGGAGCTGCAAAATTTGGACTCATTGTTGAGCTCTATTGTTGTTCTCCAATCTCCATCTCTGTTGCTTTCAGTGACTATGGAGAGGTTGTTTTATTATCTTTTGTATGGACCCTGCTCTTTGTTGCTTATCCTTTTTTGGGTTCTGTTGAGGCTACCTTTAGGAGGTTTTATTTTAAGTCTTCTAGGTCTACTTGTTTTTTTGAGGCTTTCTTTGATCTATTTCTATTTGGGCCTTGCTCTATTGGGTCTCCTTTTGTGGGGTTTTTTTTTCTATGGATTTGAATTTGGATTTCTAGGTGGTTTTCTTGGTGTTGGGTGTGGCTTGTGGGTGGAATGTGATGGGTTTTATGATAGGAGTTTGCATTCTTTTAGACCTTGTTGGGTTGGATGGTGTTCTTCATGGTTTTACACTCTTTCCCCTCTCTCTATTTTCTAGTTTCCCTCACCTAGCTCTACTTTTTGGATGCCCCTATTATAAGGGAAATTTAGGGCATCTCAAAGAAACCTCCAAGAATAGTAGTGCCTTCGATAACTTTATTTCTATTAGATTGCCTCAAAGACACGTACAAATATTCCTAAACTATAAACAGACACAGTTCATTTCCCACATTAATCCTTCTGAGAGAAGCACATGTAAATTCAACAGCAAGCAATACTAGATTCTTGAAACAGAACCTACATAGATGAAAGATGAGACAGAAAACCAAAACACACAGATTTACGTGGGGAAAACCATTTTGGGTAAAAAACCCCACCCTCCAAAGTTTGAGCCATTGTATTATTCAACAACAAAAGGTTACAATACAATTTCAGGCTCTTAGCCTTTTTAGAGATTACATCTTGTTCATTCTGGATACAACCTGGTAGAAAACTATCCCCTTTACATTTCCTGATCAACCTCTCAAACCAAACAATCTTTGCACTATTGCAATATCCTCAACAATATACAGTACATATCGACACGAGAGATCGACCATGGCATTCGATTCTTGATTAGGAGAGATTTTGGCAGCATAACCCTGCCTCTCTCTTTTCTCTGTTTCGGCCTCATGGCCTCGGCCTTCTAGCCAGCCACTCGGCCCTCACTCTATCACTCACCCTCTCAGAACATCCAATTCACAAGAACTTAGTTGTTTTCATTTCCTCACAAATAATTCATCTTCCACACAGAAACGGTCACAACAAATGGTTCACATTCTTCCCTCTCTAATAGGTCCAAGTCACACCACGTAGGACAGTCTTCCAATCGGTCAGCAATGTCGACCCTGTGTTGCATGTCGGTGAGACACTAATAGTGTCTCCCCGATGCCACAAGACCCAATTGTAGTTATCGCTAAGAGTCCTCACCATCGGCAATACATTACACTGAGTTCACAAGCTATCGCTCAGACTTCCCCTTGTTGCCAAGACATCATACCGATATCCATCACATGTATCGCTATTTGGAAAGACCATCGTTATTCGATGAGACATCATACCAATGTTCAAAGGTCACATAGATATCAGCTTTCCCTTTGGTGAGACTATTGCTCTTCGGTGAGACATTATAACCGAAGTTGCCAAGTCATATAAATGTGAACACTGTCGGCAAGACTTAGACTATTGCTAAGAGATAATATTGAGCCCTCAAGTCATACCAAGCACCAAACAGTCGCCAGGAGTCATACCAACAATAGACTACCCCATTGCTAAGAAAAACATCCATCGCTAAGGAAAACATCCATCGCTAATACTTCATACCGAAGCCTTCATGTTATCTCGATGACTCCGAGTGTAGCTATTCGGCAAGACATACTATCCATCTCCAAGAGTTCACACTGAAGCCTTTGTGTTACTTTGATGACTCCGAGTGAATAACTGTTGGTGAGACTTCTCACATTGGTAAGACTTCATACCAAAATCAAACCTTTCGCCAAGATTCTCCCCAATAACTGCAATCGCCATGAGTCTCCTTGACATCCGCTAGGAATCAAATTGTCGGCCAGACCAACCCACTCGGCAGAAGGTTACACCGAACACCACAAGTCACAGTGATAGATTTAGTTGGTAAGACATCATCAAGGTCTTGGTGATCTGAACATTTCACAAGGGTATACCGATCGTCAAGACATTCCAGAGGTCACAGCGATAGTTCAGGATCTACTAGCAGATCGGCCAAACATCTCAATAGTCACAGCGACCATGCTTACTCAAAGGTTTCAGCCTGTGAGATTGAGGCACACAATTTCAACAATCTCCCACTTGACAAAGATCACACAAGCACCTCCAAAGCACTTAGAAAATAAGATCACACTAGCTCCACCAGTTTAGACCCTGCAACATTCAAGACACCTAACCAACAAGTTTCCATAGATAACAGTCTACCAGACAATCTACAACAAAGACCAGGCATCCAACTGCAACTGAAATGCAACCGATCACAACCTTCTAGGAAACCACATAGACCTCAAACATGATCTCATGCTCCATCAATAATTATGCACCAACATCCAAGATGTCCACCATTCAAGCAACAATCCTTGTCATCTTCCAACATGCCACCTAAGGAAGAAAGATACAAGCCAAGGTGAATAAGCACCAATCCAACGAAAACAAGCAAAAGATCCCAGTGATATCATCAACAAGATACTACTACCACTTCACTATGCTCAAATGCTATACAGAAGCAATATCAACTTCAAAGCCTCAAATAGAATACAACCATGAAGTCATTCTCTGGAAACAAGACAGAAAACACCAGCTAGAACAATAATCAGACTGACTACTTCCATCTAACTGATAAACCCACGTGACTGAAAATAGTACCCACAGCTTGTGTTATTCCATCCAATCTCACATACCTTAAAGTTATCAACATTAGTAAACTCATGCCGCTCCAAAAACAACCTATTAACAACAAATACAAGCTCCAAGTTCCAACCAGTCAAAGACAAAACACAACAGGAACTCCCACTGCCCGAGTAATTCCAAATTTGAAAGATCAAAGGCATCGCAAGTCACAAGTCTTCACATTTCTCCCAAGTTCTCCACATGCAACCAAAGGAAAAAGGGTTAAGAACCTCCATGTCATCACCCATGAACATGAGTGAAAACACATGACCACAAGCAAGTGACCACTATAGCTCCAACCAAACCTCAAACCAATGTAATGTGAAACCAAACATTCAAGAAGTAAACCAAGACCAAAGAGAGAAACTATGCAACACATATTCCTATAGAACATCCTCCTACAGACACTTCTAACTGCCAGTTGTGTCAAGAATGATCTCCTTCTCATCCCAAAAGAAAATCCTTAACAACATCCAACTCTTCAATCACTAAGATCAAACCAATTTAAAAAACATGTAATCAACATGGATGTAAGCTTCTCAAAGAAGATCAAGCTCCTTCATTACCCATTTCAGGAAATCAGCCCATACATCATCTCCTACCAATTCTCATCAGTAAATAACATAACACAAAAGCTCAAGGAGATAAACAAGATGTACATCTTCCACTATGAATCCTCCAAAACCATTAAGCAATAATTCAAGATCCATATCATGAAAGTGAACATAAAACACATCTGAAAGATATAATGGGCCAAATACCTCTCAGATAAACTTTCGAGTAGACCAAGAGTGGGAACAAAAATACTCCTTCAAGATATGCAAACCATCATGACTAATCCAAGAGCAATCTCCTCATAGGTCTCTTATTGAACTCACATTCAACCAAGGTGTAGGCTTCTTGGACTTTCTGCTAAAAACTTCATCAAGAGTAACAACCAACAACACTTCTCTCATAAGAGAAAAATAGCCTCACCTTATTCTTCATCTATCCATGAGTACTAGCAACCGATCATCTCATGCTAAATTTCAACTACATTACTGCACTATCACGAAGTAACAAGCAAATAATCAAAGCACCCAATACACAAAGAATTACCAGACCACTATCGAAGCTCCAGTCATTTGAATCAGGAACTTATCATGACACCATGATCTACATATGCCCTTAGGAGATACCATGTTTCAAGTGACTTCACCATGGTCTCAAGTACAATGCACAATGCCAAAAATCTAGTGCACAAACAAGAGTATACCATGACATAAAGCAAACAAACTCAAAACCAACATCACCTATCAAGCACCACCAACACCTCAGCCAAAGACTCCAAGCCTCCTCCATGGATCCAAGATGTGCACATCTTCAAATAATTTCCATGCAAATGCGAAAGAACCCTCCTATAGCAACAGGATCTAAAAGCTCCTCCTTGAAACATTTGCAACACTAAAGAATACCATTCACCACCATGTGATGAACCCACAGTTACTGCTAGAGCTCCCACTGAACTATGACATTCGAGTTCTCCAAGCATCATGACCACCTACTTCAGGTTCCCAAAACCACTATTCAGGTACTCAACAATATCCATCCTCTCATCTCAAAGAAATCACACCAATGCACAAGTGACCACAGACAAGGCTAGCTAACAAGTTTGCACTAGCAATCAATCAACCTTGTGGGTAAAGATAGTCCACATCCAAGTTATCTCACTGTAGCCAATGGGTAGCTAATCCACCAACCGCATAACTCGTAGATCACAAATATCGAACATGCAAACCCATCATCACATTGGAAACTACAACATTGAGATTTCAAAGAGAATAACCACATAGACAACATGACTCAAACACCAAATCACACCAGACCTGATTTTCCAAACACATCCACAATGAGCACCATAATCAAGGAACCCACAAGCACCACCACAAGAATTTTGAGTGACAAATCACGTACCAACACTCCCATGTAGAGAAGAAAGCACACCTCCTCAAACCATGTACAAATCACACATGTAGAACTACAACTATCTCATCCAGTAACACCCCAAAAGCCAGGGTCTAGAAAATAGCTTAATAGCAACTCCACATAACCACAAGTTTTGATTAACCATGTAAAACCTGCAAAACCATAAAGCCACGCAAGTACAAATCATCCTTAGAAGGGAAATCAATAGTTCAGGAAAATCCAGGCCCTTTTCAGGCCAACTCTAAAACCACCAACATGTACATGCATCCGAGAAGGAGAGAATGCCTATTTCAAAGGCTTGCAAATCATCTAATTATTAACTCCATAGCCTTTATGTATTCGAGGTTAACAATAAATAGTTCCTTCCAACACTAGGAAACACCACCTAGCATAAGCACTCTCTTCCATGGCTGAGAAACAAACTAGACTTCTCAATATCATCAACGAGCCTCTCACACATACACCCAATATGAAAGCTTTACTGCTACACAACCACGGAGCAAGAAAATCCACCTCATACACCAAGGTTATACCGTTACCAACTTGGAGACACTAATCACAACAAAAAAACATGATCAACTCCCTTTTCTCCATCTTCACCATCCTTCAAGCTGTGTGTTGTCTCTAAATATCACAAGACTTCCACTAACCAAAGGATCAATAAATCAGATGATTCCTCCATATTTCCTCTAGCCTAAAAAACTGAGAAATCTTCACAAGAGAAATACCCAGAACCAGCAACCAAAAGAAGGCTTTGATACCACTTGTAAGGAAAATTTAGGGCATCTCAGAGAAACCTCCAAGAACAGTAGTGCCTTCAATAACTTTATTTCGATTAGATTGCCTCAAAGACACATACAACTATGTCCTAAAGCGGAAACAAACATAGTTCATTTCCCACATTAATCCTTCTAAGAGAAGCACATGTAAATTCAACAACAAGCAATAACATATTCTTGAAACAAAACCAACATAGATGAAAGATGAGAAAAAAAACCAGAACACACAGATTTACGTGGGGAAAACCCTTTCGATTAAAAAACCCCACCCTCCAAAGTTCAAGCCATTGTATTATTCAGCAACAAAAGGTTACAATACAATTTTAGGCTCTTACCCTTTTCAAAGATTACATCTTGTTCATTATGGATACAAGCTAGTAGCAAACTCTCCCCTTTACATTTCTTGATCAACCTCTCAAACCAATCAATCTTCGCACTGTTGCAATACCCTCAACAATATATAGTACAGATCAACATGAGAGATTGACCATGGCATTCAATTCTTGATCAAGAGAGATTTGGCAGCATAACCCTGCCTCTCTCTTTTCTTTGTTTCAGCCTCATGGCCTCGGCCTTCCAACTAGCCACTTGGCCCTCACTCTATCGCTCACCCTCTCAGAACATCCAATTCACAAGAACTTGGTTGTTTTCATTTCCTCACAAATGGTTCACATTCTGCCCTCTCTAATAAATCCAAGTCACACCACATAGGATAGTCTTCCAATCGGTCAGCAACGTCCACCTTGTGTCGCATGTTAGTGAGACACTAACCATGTATCCCTAATGCCACAAGACCTAATTGTAGTTATCGCCAAGAGTCCTCACCATCGGCAAGACATTACACTAAGTTCACAAGTTGTCACTCAGACTTCCCCTTGTCGCCAAGACATCATACCGATATCCATCACATGTATCGCTATTTGTTGAGAACATCGTTATTCGATGAGACATCATACTGATGTTCAAAGGTCACATAGATATCAGCTTTCCCTTCGGTGAGACTATCGCTCTTCGGTGAGACATTATACCAAAGTTGCCAAGTCATATCGATGTGAACATTGTCGGCAAGACTTAGACTATCGCTAAGAGATAATATTGAGCCCTCAAGTCATATCGAGCACCAAACAGTCACCAAGAGTCATACCGACAATAGACTACCCCATCGCTAAGACAAACATCCATCGCTAATACTTCATACTGAAGCCTTCACGTTATCCCGATGACTCCAACTATAGCTATTCGGCGAGACATACTATCCGGCGACAAGATTTCACACCAAATCCTTTGTGTTACTGTGATGACTCCGAGTGAATAACTGTCGGTGAGACTTCTCACATCAGTGAGACTTCATACCAAAAGAAAACCTTTAGGCCAAGATTCTCCCCGATAACTGCAGTCACCATGAGTCTCCCCGACATCTACTAGGAATCAAACCATTGGCCAGACCAACCCACTCGGCATAGGGTTACACTGAACACCACAAGTCACAGTGATAGATTCAGTCGGTAAGACATCATCAAGGTCTCAGCGACCTAAACATTTCACACGGGTATACCAATCACAAGATATTCCAGAGGTCACAACAATAGTTCAGGATCAACTAGCAGATCGGTCAGACATCTCAATAGTCACAACGACCATGCTTACTCAAAGGTTTTAGCTTGTGAGATTGAGGCACACAATTCCAACACCTATGGCTTGTTGGCTTTGCTTTCTTTGGCTTTGGGTTTCTTGATGGTATGCTTCATGTTGGGTGTGGTTTTTGGGTGGATTGTGATGAGGATGTTTGTGGTAGGAGTTTTCATTCTTTCAAACCTTGTTGGGTCGTATGGTGAGTTTCATGGTTTTGTACTCCTACCCTTCTCTCTATTTTCTACTCTCCCTCACCTGGCACTACTCATTGAATACCCTTATGGTTTGCAGTCCTCTATTTTTTATTTATCGTCTGGGCTATTTCCAAAGACCTTTTTCATTAAGGCCTAGTTATTCATGGAGCTAGAGTTTGTTTATGTTGCCTTTGTGTTGAAGCAAAGTGATTCGAATGAGTTTTTGTTATTGGAGTTGTCCATGGTGGATTTGAGTTGTCTGGCTTCTCCTTTTTTGTTGTAGTTTGAATGGTATTCTAAGTTTCTCTCTATGTCCCAATGGGTCGAGCTCCCTCAAGCTCAATGGTTTTCCTTTGAGGCTTGTTGTTTGTGGGTGTTGGCCTCTTACCGGGATTTTCCAAAGGGTGTTATGGCTACTTGTTCTATTGTTGCATTGGTCTTCTTCTTGGATCTTATGGAGGTGGATTCAGCTCCTATAGAGGTAGATTTGGGAGGTGATTATCTCTAGCTTCCTCAGTTATTGATCCTGTTGAGGTGGATGCTTCTCCTATGGAGGTTGAGATTGAGGGTGTTGGAGTCATTAGGCTATAGTGGACTTGGTGTTCATGTCATTCTCTCAAATTGAGGCGAGATCCCTCCTGATGAGGTGGATTTGGAGTTGGTTATCTTGTTTGAATAGTGGCTTTGTGTCTAATGGTTCATTGTGCTCTCCAACTCCCCTATTGAGATGGGGTTTTTGTGTTTATTAGAATTTTTTCTTAGGAGTTTGATGGTGTCTTATACCATTAAGTAGGTTATCTTTCTTGGCTCAGTGGTGTTATCCATGAGTAGTTGGTTTGCTAATGTCTGACAGATGCAGGTGGGTTCTTTTTGTATCTAAGGGTTTCTAGTCCCGATTAAAACCAAGTTGTAAAAGGGTTTCGGGCCCTTGCTTGTTTTTTCTCCTGCCTATGTAGTCATGTATATGTTTTAGAGGTTGTTGTTGGGTTGTCAATGGTCTGTGTCTTATCTTATTTGTAGCTTGATTTTCTTTGTTAGGTTGACGACTCCATTCAAAATTGTCTTGCATTGGGTTTTGGGTCCCATCAAAACCTATTTACCCCTAATCAAAAACAACTTTAATAATCCTTTAGATACCAAACAAAACACTTGTGTTCTTGAATCTATGAACCCCAAACCACCTTTATGTTTTGATTGAATACAATGAGACCATGATGTGGATATATATTCTAGATTACCATCCCATTTAGCTCATATAAATATTCAAATAATTTTGATTAATTCCTCATACCCTTTTTTAGAAGGCATCCAACATGATGAGACTTGACATTTATTTTACAAACTAGACCAAAGGGTATGTATAGATGTAGCACTGCAAACTTCAAGGATTAAATCATCATAGATTGACAATTTGAGAATCATAGGGCTTCCCTATGACACTTGTCCTAGTCACCTGAGTTATTAACAAACCTAATTTCAATGCCTAACAATTTTTTCTTGCATTCTCAAAACTTAATGATAGCTAGTATCTTCTGACTACATATATTGTAGATTTTACTATTGAGTTTTTATGCCTCAAACAACACTAAATTTTGAATATTTCTAATTACCCTAGGAACCCAAAAAATAAAGTTCACTCAAAACCCTCTATAAAAATTGTGCTAATATTTTCCCAAAAAATAAAACCAACCTAAAAAATTGTACTTTTCTCTAAATAATCATTTGAAGAACTTGTTTATGAATTTGACCTAGAAAATTAAAAATTTCCTATAAAATATTTCAAGCTCTTTAATTTTTTTTGGAATTTTCTATAACAAAAAATCTAAGGAAAGTTTTAAAAGAGGAATACCAAAAAAATGTGTTGTCACATCATGCATGTAGGTAAAATATTGTTCCCTAGTAGTACAGAAAATATCACATGCCCTAGCACACAACACCTTACAATTTGAAATTTTCTATAATATCTGTTGGAGTAAATAGGTCATTAACTGATAATTAATTAATTATTAAAATTAATTATTAGATGCTTTTTTTACTTTAATTACTTAAGCTAAACTTAGGAATTTTTTTTCTTATTAATAGATTGAACTAAATATAGATCAAGTTGTCCCATTCCATGAGATTAAGACACTTGTCACAATCTAATCAAATACTCATCTAGGGTTTTTTTTTATGATTTTATAAGGATTTACCTTCATTGTAATCATTCATTCAGGTTATTGCATCAATGCAATTTTTCATATTGTTGAGCATAGAATCATGCTTTGATCTCTTGTTTGTCATAGGATAATTACTTACAAGTGATTTCTAGAAACTATGGGGTTCAATCATCAAATTCAATAATATCTACCACCTACATAGTTTTTATGACTAAAACTCATAATTTACAATGCCCTTTATGTATCAAATGAATAAAATTCATGTGACCTCCATGATTAGGATGGAATTTTGGCCTAAAATTGGTGATTTTTGGCTTAGAATTTTTTATTTTTTGGACATAGTTCTACTTTAACATGACTGTTTTTTTGGTTCAGTATAAATTTACTTTACTATGTGTACAAAAAATTCAACCACAATCATTAAGATTATGAAAGACCTCTAGTTTAATGAAATATTATCAAAGACAAGAAAATTATTTGCTATCATTTTTGTGTAGGATCATTTGATATTTTAGCATTGTATGGTAGATTAATAAAAAAAAAATTATATTAAAAAATGTATTTACAAAGAAAACATTGTAGTTAAAGACTAAGAAAATTTTCTATAAAATAGACCAGCAAAGGTTACAACCAATAATACAACCACAACAAATATTTCTCTAGGAAAAATATAATACAACACTAAAACAATAGTTCACCAATTGAAGCAAACGAAACCCAAGCAACATTCAATTTTGCAAAAAATATCTTAATCATTGCATTAAACAAACTTTCTTTTTTCTCAAAAATTGCTAAACTTAATTTGATTTATTGAATTGGAGATCCATCTTGAAATTCTTCATAGCCTTGGTCTAGAGTAGATAAAATAAAGAAAGAAAATAAAATATATTATAGTAATTCCTTAGAAATATAAATTTATGATGGTCATTATTGTTATTAAAGACAAATTTACATTTGTTTCTCCATATATGCAATAAAATGTCATGTCTAACACCATCAACAATAACATTAGCATGTAACCGAACCCCAAGAAGATCTTCTTTCCAACTTAGATTGTAATAAAAAAATAGCAAGTAAATCATTAAACATGACATTCCATTAATTTTTAACAATGTGGAAACCCCAAAAAATATGCTTCATGTTTTCATGCCTATGAAAAAATTGGCAATTAATTGGTTGGAACATAATACACTTTAACATGTCCCCAATGACTAGTTTGAAATATACTATATTCTAAGAAATTAATTGAGCATTTGAATTGAATTTTGATCTCTAAATTTGAGTATCATTAATTTTGAACAAATATTTTCATTGAACCTACAATTCTGGATTTGAAGTTTAAGCGAGACTTTAATGGAAAATCAAGAAACAACTACAAATATATTTTTTTAATGGAAAAAATAAGAAAGGATAAGAATACATCCATAACTAATCTTTAAAGAAGATGTAGTGGATAGGGGTACATAATGCCATAGACAACTCTAGTGGCACCACAAATTGTACAAAAATGAAGAACTCTTTGTATTTATTTCTTAGATTGGAATGAATTTTAACAATATGCCACAATAACCATCTCATTGTATGAAAATCCAAAAGGTCTCTGACATTGTAGACCCCTTTTTTAAATAGGAAATAAGATTATTTCAAAAATCTTAAAGAAAAGAGTTTTCCTTGATAAATAATGTGTTTGTTCCACAAAATAGATGAGGTGGACAAGTTCAAACCATGTTGAAGAGAGTTTCCTCTCCATTTTAAGAGATGACAAACATGTTTCCAAGCCTTCTAGATAGACTAAAGGGGAGGTGAGGCCTTGATTGAGAAAAATAAAGCATGAATGATTTTATCTAACCATCGACTAGTTACCATTTTATTTTGACTAAGGTAAGGTTAATTTAATAGTCTATAATAGTATTCCATGGTTTATCCCCTTTAACAACTCTAATAATCCTATTTTGCTTAATGGAGAACGTGCAAGGAATTCCATTGGGTGAGGAGTTTTAAAATTGTAGAAGGCGATGGAGACGAAGATGACCCAAATGAAGATGGTTTGGAGGCTACACAGCTTGAAGGGGTTGCTCCTAGTGTACAAGTGGGAGTGGTTGCTCTAAGCAGGAGTGATCATGAGAGAGGTGATTTGTACTCTACCTCAGATGAGGATGGAGAGGTTGATGATGACCTTGCTGGTGCTTGGCATATGGCATCTCCTTTGGTGGTTGTGGGAGTTTGTGTTGTTTTGGCTATGTGTGTGGTGTCGAGAGAGCCTGGTGCCATTTCGTGGTGGAGATCTAGTGTTGTCAGGGTGGAGAGATCCACACTAGTATCTCTAGCATTTGATGATGCTCATTTTGGCTCTCTTTCTTCATGTGAGGATCTCTTTTTGGCCTTGGTTACTCGTTGGGATATGAGATTTGGTGATTGGGGGTTGGCGTCCACTATTTTTTTCAGAGGGATGGAGTAGCAAAATGTGGACTCATTGTTGAGCTTTGTTGTTGTTCTCCAATCTCCATCTTTGTTGCTTTCAGTGACTGTGTAGAGGTCGTTGTTTTGTTATCTTTTGTATTGGCCCTACTCTTTGTTGCTTATCCTTTTTCTGAGTTTTGTTGGTTTGGTTGAGGCTGCCTTTGGGAGGTATTGTTTGCAGTCTTCTAGGTTTTCTTATTTTTTTTAGGCTTTCTTTGATCTATTTCTATTCAGACCTTGCTTTCTTAGGTCTCCTTTTGTGGGGCTTTCTTATGCTATGGATTTGGCTTTGACTTTATGGGTGGTTTTCTTGGTGTTGGGTGTGGCTTGTGGGTGGATTGTGATGGGTTTTGTGGTAGGAGTTTTCATTCTTTTAGACCTTGTTGGGTCAGATGGTGTTCTTCATGGTTTTACACTCCTGCCCCTCTATTTTCTAGTTTCACTCGCCTGGCTCTACTTTTTGGATGCCTTTGTGGCTTGTTTTCTTTGCTTGCTTTGGCTCTGGGTTTCTCAGTGGTATGCTTCATGTTGGGTGTGATTTGTGGGTGGACTGTGATGAGGATGTTTGTGGTAGGAGTTTATATTCTTTCAGACCTTGTTGGGTCGGATGGTGAGCTTCATGGTTTTGCACTCCTACCCTTCTCTCTATTTTTTGGTCTCCCTCACCTGGCCCTACTCTTTGAATACCCCTATGGTTTGTAATCCTCTATTTTTTATTTTTCAATTGGGTTGTTTCCAAAGACTTTTTTCAATGCCTAGTTATTCATGGAGCTAGAGTTTGTTTCTACTGCCTTTGTGCTGAAGCAAAATGATTCAAATGAGTTTTTGTTGTTGGAGTTGTCCATGGTGGATTTGGGTTCTCTAGCTTCTCCTTTTTTGTTGTAGGTTGTATGTTATTCTAAGTTTCTCTCTATGTTCCAATGGGTTGAGCTCCCTTAGGCTTAGTGGTTTTCCTTTGAGGCTTGTTGTTTGTGGGTGTTTGACTCTTACCAGGATTTTCCAAAGGGTGGTATGGCTGCTTGTTCTTCTACTGCATTGGTCTTCTTCTCATATCCTATGGAGGTGGATTCAACTCCTATAGAGGTGGAGTTGGGAGGTGAGTGTCTCTAGCTTCCTTAGTTGTTGATCCTATTAAGGTGGATGCTTCTCCTATGGAAGTGGAGGTTGAGGGTGTTGGAGTCTTTAGGCTATAGTGGACTTGGTGGTTTTCTCATTTTCTCAAATCGATGGGAGCTCCCTCCTATTGAGGTGGATTTGGAGTTGGTTTCCTAGTTTGAATAGTGGCTTTGTGTCCAATGGTTCGTTGTGCTCTCCAACTCCTCTATTGAGGTGGGGTTTTTACATTTACTGGCATTTTTTCTTATGGGTTTGATGGTGTCTTACACCATTAAGTAGGTTATATTTCTTGGCTCAGTGGTGTCATCAATGAGTGACTAGTTTGTTGATGCTTGGAAGATGCAGGCGAGTTCTTTGTGTATCTAAGGGTTTCTATTCCTGATTAAAACTAGGTTGTAAAATAGTTTCAAGCCCTTGCTTTTTTGTTTGTTGTTGCCTATGTATTCATGTCTATCTTTTAGAGGCTATTGTTGGGTTGCTAATGGTCAGTGTCTTATCTTATTTGCAGCTTTCTTTTTTTGTTAGGTTGATGACTCCCTTGAAAATTTTCTTGTATTGGGTTTCGGGTCCCATCAAAACTTATTTACCCCTAATTAAAAACAACTCTAATAGTCCATTTAGATACCAAACAAAACCCTTGTGTTCTTGAATCTATGAACCCCAAACCACCTTTATGTTTCAATTGAATACAATGAGACCATGATGTGGATATATATCCTGGATTACTATCCCATTTAGCTCATATAAATATTCAAATAATTTTGATTAATTCCTCATACCCTTTTTTAGAAGGAATCCAACATGATGAGTAATAAACATGTGTGGCAAGAAATATTTTATTAGCAACTTGGATTTTACCACCCAAAGAAAGGAATTTATACCCCTAGCTGAAATTTTTATTCTTGACTCTATTAAGATACCAGTTCCACATATCACAAAGTGAAACCCAAATATCAAAGAGTATTTTGAGGGACCTCATATTTTTCTTATGTTTGATTTGTTTTCATTCCCTAGGAATTCATTGAGGGATAGACCCATCTTGAACCATCAAGAATTATATTTTATTGTGTGCCAATTTAGATACTAAAACAACGTAATACAACTCCATTGTATCCATTATATTATAAATATATTTTTCAGAATTCTATTAAAAATAACAAACTATCATTTGTATAATGAGAATTAATTATAAAAAAATTATAAGGAATAAAAATACTTGAAATGATTTGCATGTTAGTGGCACTTTGAAGTAGATAACCCAAAGCATCAATCATAAGAACATAAAGATATGGAGCTAAAGGACACCCTTTTCAGATGGATTTCTATAAAGGAAATGGACCAGTCATCATATTATTGATAATAATCTATGCATTAGCATCTTGAAACAACATTTTAATATGTGCTCAAATTTTGGGACCGAAACCCAACCATTGAAGCATATTAAGAATAAAGCTCTAACAAATTTATTCATATGCCTTATCTAAATCCAATTTGATCAAGATAGCATTTTTTCCCATTTTTTGAGACCATTCACAAGCTTCCCATGCTAACACAACATTGTCAAGAATATATCTACTGGTAATAAAATGTGCTTTCTTAATTATAACAATTCCTTGAACCACTAATTTTATCCTAACAACCAAGTATTTTGCAATAAGTTTCTAGGAAGTATTAAGCAATGTAATAGGATGCCAACCAAAGATGGAGTCTTTCATTTTTCCTTGAGGAATAAGTTTGACTATGGAACCACTAATTTTTCAGATCTAATTATCCTTTTTTTAAATGCCTCCAGGTACAAGCAATAAAAATCTTACTTAATGTATTGCTACATAGCCTGGTAGAATTCCATAGGAAGCCCATTGTTGCCTAGATTTTATAAGGGTCCATGGAGAAGATAAAATTTTCTAACTCCTCCAAGGACATAATTATATCTAATTATTGACTATACTCATATTCTATTCTATTAGGAATATAACCTTTGACAATATCCTCAAGGATTTGTTGAATATCCCATTGGTCATCTTTGTAAAGGTTTTCATAAAAACATTTGAAAAAACTACATATATTAGTAGGGTTAGATTGAATAACCTCAAATTCATCTCTTATAGCACCAATTATTTCCTTTTTATATTTATAATTGAGATATTTAAAAAATTGTTACCTATTTTTAGCTACAGCTGAAAATAGGTAGAGCTGAATTTTATTTCTCATTGAAAGGTACAAAATTTCTACTAAAGTATTCATTCTATTCCAAAATATGATTACTTGTGAATTTCCAGTGTGATTATGCAATTTTTTGTAATAGAAGAAATCATTAAATTGCATAGTAATGCTACTTTATTCATATTGTAAAAACGAAAGTCCCACACAAGCCATGGGAGTAACTTAATTTGATTTTCATAATCAAATAATGAATACAAAATAAGGTTGTAAACTACACAACTGAAGATAATGTAAACATGAAGGAGGGTAATGATTCATCATTTCTTGTAATAATGAATCATTTTTACTCAAAGTATTCAAGTTGTTGTGTCTCTAGTGCCTCCAAGTTGTTTCAATTCTAAGCTCCATGGCTTCCTACAAGATTGTTAAAAGATGGTGTTAGAGAAATGATAAATCACATCCTACTTCATGCCTACATTACCAACAAAAATGTAATAAACATCTAATTAGTCATTCACCAGATGATTAAGTCATAAAAAAGGCAGATGTTCAGGGAGCACGAAGTTTAATGGAAGCTTTCAACTTCAATTATTTTGCTAATTTGTTTGTATAGTGTGCAGGAACAGGTGTAATCAAATCATTTCAATTAACAGATATTGTTATGAGTGGTGATAAATGTGGTTCCCACAAGGGTTGAGCCCAACTCATAAACAATAAAGTGGGACATCGGTATGGAATAAGGATAATCATCATTCTCTGTGAATGAAGTTCATAAAGTAGTCTTTATTTCCACATTGTGAAAACAGTTTGAGCAAGCATCTTATTACTCATCATGCTAAAAAGAATGATCAAAACATATAAAGAGATCAACAATTTCATTGATATTTTGTTTTAGCTCTACCTTGCATTCATTTTTTTCATTTTAATAAGGTATGGAGCACTTTTACACTAAATGGAAAATAGAATACTCAAGCATGAACTGTCTTACAAAACTTTAAAGCATATGCATGGTCGTCAGAAGACAAAAATGAACAAGTGTTGAAGGGTGTGCTTTAAGTTTCTGTAAGTGTCTTTGACAATCTTGATAGAGCAAATAAAAGAAGACAACCATATGCAATGACATCAATTTCAAAATTTCAAAACAATCTTGTCAAAACAACTACAAGTTCTTGTCAAGGTAGTGCCAGAAACAAATCAAACCATATGCATTGATAATGGATACAACGAGAAAGATTTGAGACAACATTAAACAAACATCAAATGGGATAACATTTGAAAGTACAAATACAATTCTTAGGAAAAGCTGATACAAAAATATTTAAAAGCCATGCTTCAAGATCATGCAGTGATCGTATTGTTGCTATAAGAGGTAGCTATATTACTACAAAAAGTTATATTTTGCACATAGGCATTGCTGATAATGTTATCACACTTTCATTTGAAAGGTCGTCACACGTGCTTACATATAGGTTGAAATGGCCAAATCTATAGAGAACATAAATATCAATAAGAAAATGGAGCATATGGCCATGGCCTTAAAAGGAAGATTCAGCCTGAAAATAATCAAACGCACAAAGAGAAAGAGTGACTTGGGTTTTGAAATACCCAGAATCATTGACAATCGCGACAAGGGATATATGGAGTTTCATATTTGCAAAAGAGGAAACTCAAATGAATCACAAAATTCATGGCCAAGAAACCTTTGAATGAACTCAAGGTAAAGGGTTTTAGGAACATCAAAACCATCAACATTTAAGAGGATCAATAACTTGCTACAAAGGAGAGACAAGAAGGGTTAATAGCGTGTCCAATAGATAAATGAGGACTCATATTCTATTCCATTTCTTTTTAAGCATGTTGCCTAGAAATGAGAATAATAATCAGAATGCAGAAGGATAGAGAGTGAAACCATGACCTAGAATAAGGGTCAATCCAAATAACTACAACAAAAAAAATATCTAGAAGAAACCCAGATGAAATATGACGGTCTACTGGTGGTTTTAAAATATCCAAGAATAGTGCATGAAACCCTCGATAGGACAACATGGAAGCCATACCTCAAAGCTTACTGTCGACTCTTCACAGGTTGCAATCTTTCAAAACCATGACTAAAGCTTTCAAAAACCCTCCAGACATCAATCACAGAACAAGAAAAAATCAATAGATGGACAAAATAGAGAGAAAATATCAAAAAATAAAGAAGCAATGAGAGGCCGCGACCAAGAGGCCAAGAATATGCCTTCAAAAATGGAAAATATCATTTAGATTGGAGCCTTCATTCTTACCTTTTCTTTTCCTTCAAAGGTCTCCATAAAATCTCTTACAAACAGTGAAGAATGGTGTGAAATTTTGCAGGTTTGAGCAGTCCAAACCCTACCTAACAATGGCGGCCAGGCACAGAGAAACTTCCAGAAGAATCAAGGTTTCAAAGTGAAATTTTTTTACGGTTCGATAGATTTTACAAAATTCCCTAATTCGATGAGAGGGTATTTTGTCTCATTGTTTATAATTTTCGGCCTCTAACTAATACCTTTGTGGTATTAAGGTTTTCCTTGCGTTTGTGCTTGGCCTAGGTAATATGCCTTAGAAATTTTATGACTTTTTATGGAAAAATCAATGTCCATGCATTTTCCATGTATTTACGCCACCTTATTATTGTGTTTAATGCTATATATTGTCTCCCATGACAAGTGAAAATTATATATTGTAAATGATATTAAAGCAATAAATTAATAATTGCTTTAATATTCATAATGTCGATACAAATAATAAGGCAAAGACATCATCAACATTAAAGTAATTACTTATTGATTACTATAATATTATTCAAACACTTAGCTTCACTTTAAACATGCAAAGGGATCAAAGACAGGAGTGGGGTTCGAGTTGTGTTTGAGTTAACTGACCATGCAAAGAGATGCAACTGAAGATACTTTTCATGCAATTTGGAGTCAAATTGAGGTTATTTCCATGCAGTTCCAGGGTCTTCATTAGTCTAACTGATTGAGAGGAGGAGTTGAGCCTTTTTTTTGGCTCTTTTCATGCAATTTTAATTCCTCTTTTTGAGGCTTTTCATATTTGCTCATGAGGAGATAATTTTGAGATTCAGATCACTTTCAATGCCACTTCCATGCATTTAGAGGCATTCTCGAGTTATTTTTCAGTTATACACGTTGTGACATAGAGTTTTGAGCTGTTAAAGCTTAGTTACAGCATTAGTGGGCCTTCTTTTCACACTATTTTCTCTTTTGCTCTTGAGAGGAATTTCAGAGAGATATTTTCACTTCCAGTTCGCATGGAGTTCCATCTCTTGGATGCTTTATGCATGCCTTTATTGTATTTAAGGAAAAGACTATCTTTTTTCCTTAGTTCTTGTTTTTTTCCTTTGCCTTCAGCAAAGAGACCTCATGTAACTCAGTTTTCACAATTTCATGATATTTAGCAGATTTACAAGTTATCTTAGAGTATTATTTGTAGAGTGTTCCTTCTTTTGTCATTGCAAGTTAAATATTATCCTTCTTAGATTCAGGTTTTTTGTTTTATGAATGTTTTGGATGCAAATTTAATGTGTTTGACATCAAAACCTTCAAATTTTTGCCACATTCATGAATGCATGTACAAGAAAAACAATCTTAGTTGCAGGTCATAAATTTTTATTTTAATATATCCTTATCTTTAAGTTGTGAAAATAATATTTTCCTTCATAAAGAATGAATTATCAGGCCTTTTTGTGAATCATTGATTCCGTTGAATTACCCAATCTAAGTTGTGAAAATAAGCTTTGTAAGGGATTAGTTGTGAATCGGTCTATGCTCTTTAAGTCAATTAGGTGCATCACCTAGTTTTAGATTTCAATTTATGTTTTATTTCAAGCATGTTTCCCCTTTTCCAAAAAAGTTACATATAATTAATCAGAAGATTCAATAGGAAATTGGCCTAGAATCTAGAGGTCTAGTTTCATATAGGGTACCCACAACCTGAAATTAGTCCAATGTTACACAAGATTGCAAAGTTTTACAGCTTTGCATACGGGTGCAAATCCCTATGACAACAAAAATATTGTGTGCCTTTGTTTCCTTCCTTATCCAATGTAGTCTAGATTTGACTTTGGCTCCTTTCCCTCTATAATTATCAATTTTATGTAGTTGAGCTTTTGTAGCACCAATAGAAGTTTGAATTCTAATATTGTTAGGATCATCATTGAGAATTTTTTTTATCATGAACAAGTTTTCCTTGTTTTTATGTTTCCAAGCCATTTGTTTGCTAAATGAATACAAAAAAATAGTGCATTGAGTAATGGTTTCACACCACCAATCAATCCAAGATCCCCTTCATATAGTTTAGGAAGATAATTATAAATCCACTCAAGGGAAACTAAGCATGTAGGATTCTTTAAATGAGAAACATTAAGTTGAAGGGGAGAGAGTTATCTATGTTTAGGTTTTGAGATAAACTTATGTTGCAAACAATGGGATAACGATCAAAGAGAGTGGTGGATAAGTCAACTTGAACACACAACCCCAACAAGTCATAGAAAAGAAGCAAGATAGGGGATATACAAAATCTATCCAACCTACTCAATTTCCTATCACTTTCCATTCTACAGTTGGACCAAGTAACTAATTTTTAGAATGGATGGAAATTTTATCATGATGAGGATCGACCAATCCTAAGGAATTTTGACAAAACAACTAGCTATCAAATTCTTCATTATTGATATTAAACTCTTTGTACCAATTATGGTCATGACAATATTCAAGCATGTTAAAATCAAACCCTAAGATCCCCTCCACATTGGGTAAGTTATTAGACATCCAATTTCATAACTCAATTTGTTCTTTAGAAAAATTGGGGGAATAAATAAAATAAAAGTAAATGAGTTGTCAATTGATAATAGTGAGGGCCCAAACACAATTTTGAGAAGGGTCCTCACCCTTATCAATGAAATATTTAGTGACCCATAGGGAAATCCTAATAACAATCCCACCTTTAGCATCAATATGAGATGTATACAAAAATATGACATCTCCCCAAATATTGCATAATGATGCCTCAAGTTTAGTTCAACTAAGTTTGAATTCTTGAAGGAAGAGCACATCAAGGCACCATTTCATAACAACCTCTTTAACTTTATACTTATGAAGAGGGAGTGCAATCCCTCTTACATTCCAATAAATGATCTTATATTTATGATTATGAGAAGAGTCATCATCTAGAGTCAACACATTGAAATTATTATCAAGATTCAATTCTATACTCTTGGGCTCATAGTCTATGATGGTGGAGGAAGGAGATTTGGAACAATGATGAGAGAAAGAAGAGGGGAGAGTGGAATCAAGAGTACATGATTGAGGAGAAGAGTGGTAGCTAGAGGGGATAGAATCTTGAGCAATGACTTTAGGAGAGGAAGGAGAATGTGAAAGGGAATGTTCTCGAGATGAAGAACAAGGAGTAGAAAGAGTGAATGGCTCTTTCCTCTTCCTAACCATTCTCCAATCATTTGACATAACTGCATTTTTAAAAGAAGGGCTTGAATCATCATGCACATCAAAAGGACTACCATGGTTGGAAGAGGGAAAAGGTGTATTTTCATAACAGGTGAGGTACGATGAGAGGACTGGACAATAGGAGAAGTAGAATGATTATGAGAGTAAAACAAAACACTAGATGGAGCAAAAATCATTGGTGGTTGAACAATTGTGTTCCTCCTAATAAGAAACTTGCAAATCAAATGACCTTTTCAACAATAAAAAAATGCATTTGTCTTATTTAAAAATGGTCTAAAATCCAAATTAAGAAAAGGAAGCTCAACCCACATGGGGGAATGTGAGCGAGACAAATATTCAACTGTCAAGGTGAAAATTAAAATTCCAAGCTTGCAAATAACAAATTTTCCCAAAGATGATCCAAGTTTTGTATTGCAAAATGGCTTGAGCATGGCTTGTTGACTTAAATATACGAGAAACATACCCTTTTCCAAGTCCACTTAATACTTCTATTTCCTATCCTCGATTTTCCCAGTTCACTTGAGCCCATTTATAAAATTCAACTTCAGACAACACATCTCTTAGGAAAAATAATAGTTTGAGTTTGGAATTTTGAAGTAACATCAATAACATCATTGGGGAGTTTTACTTCTAAGTTTTTACCCAATTGATCTTCCAACATTGGTTCATTTGAATCTTCACTTAGAATGATACCATTTTTCTCCATAGCTACATCTTGAGAGTTTCTATCATAAGTTATTATCCTCCATGTTCGACTTGGTTTCTTCCATGTTTTCCACTATCTCAAGGTTAGAGAGCTCTCCAAACTATCTAGCCATAGTTTTAAACCATATTAGAGATTTGTAGTGGTTGAAATCACCTAGTAATGATGGCTAGGTTTTATAAAAATGTTCTAGAAATTTCATGTGGCAGCTCCTTAACCTTATATTGATCAATCATTTGTTTGATTTTTCCTAACTAGTATTTGTTTCATGCAATTTTTACTATTTCATATGTTGATATTTATTGGTCACAACTATAGAAACCCTTGACTTTAAAACTCACAAAATCATGCCTTTCTACCCAATTTCTTTTGAATTTGTAAAAAATAACTTTTTATACAAAATTTATGTGATCTAAATGCTCATGATTATTTATGAAAAACCCTCATGATTTTTTACCTTTTTTAGACTACAAACTCATGATTTTTCACATGACCTTCAATATCTATACCTTCTCTTCTCAACTACTTTAAAATGTGTAAGATTAAGTCAATTGGGCTTTGACACTAATGTTGGTAAAAAATTAAAAATTAGATTGAGATAAAATAGTGCACTTTCTAAGGATGATATTGTATTCTAAAATTAGCTTGAAGTAGTTACATACTCAAAATAGATATTCTATAAATAAATAGAAGTTAAAAAAAACTAAACAACTAGCAAGTGTATGTAAAGAGAATTTATTATAATATTAAATAAATATTCTAATATTTTTTACATCGAAAATACATGAGGAGGCCTCATTACCAAATCTTCACAAGTTCTTACAAAACCTAGAGAGAAAATATTTAGTCTAAGACATAATGAATGTTATTTTAAGTTTTGATTCATCCTCATCTTCAATAGATCCTATACATGAAATTGAGGAAATAATAAATATTTTCTTGTTTCAACACATACAAGTAAAGAGAACATTCAATTATGATTAGTGAAGACAAAGGTTGTGAAATTCAAAAACTATCAATGGATTTAAGGTAAAGTGTTTTGAGCAAGTAATATGTGAATGAAATTGGACATACAAAACAATGGATACAAAAAAATCAAGGAAGTGGAAATGAAAACAATAGAAGATCATGTTCATGTTCATGCTTGTGTGTCAAAAGATGATGGGTGACAAATTTTATCATCAAAGATAGATATCTTTTAGCATGTGTACTTTGATTATTTTATAGTGTTTGAAGATTTAGACCTTAATGGTCTCTGAAATTTATATTTTGATGGGTTATCAAATGAAGGTACAACTAATAACACCAGTAAAGAGATGTCCTTACCACAAGGTACACATCTATTATTTGTTGTAGATCCAAAAATTCAAGAATAGGCAATGCCAAATTTATTTGAGCAACTTCAACCTTTCCTAGAAGATGATACTTGGACTGAGTTCAAAGTTGCATATGTTGAAGAAATAGATGAAGAAAATCAAATCCAATTTGTGGTGGTTGTTATTCATATAGGAGTCTTACAACCACAAGATCTTGCTAGATAACTTCAAAAGGAGGCCTAGTATCATCACCTATGAGAGAGGCTTCTCCTATTGGATGGCAATCTAACCACAATGCACATCAATCAATTCATGCAAAAAAAATTATTGCATGATTGTTTCTACCTACCTAAGTCATTGCCCTTTGAAAACATGTGTTGTGATGGTTTGAAAGATATATATTTTCACAATTGAATTCTCAACTCACAATGAATAGTTTCTATTTTTCCCAATGTGTAAATGGTTTTATGTAGGTCATCCTATTTCCCTTAGTTCTCACATGTAAGAGAGCATTTTTGTTTTCTATGATATATTGTATTGTTAAAATTGTGATTTTTCTGGATTTTTACTGTGTGAGTTTTATTTGCATCCTAATGATGGATCATAGAGTGTGATCCAAAATGTTGATGCAAATAAAACTCACATAGTAAAAATCCAAAAAAATCATAATTTTATCAATATGGACTATGAAAATCTAATATCTTTTATATTGTATTGTGTTTTCCTATTTTTTGATGTATTTATTATCTTGTATTGTATTTCCTTTAGATATTGTGAAATGTTGTGTTTTCTCAAGTGATCCAAGAGTTCCATTTTTATGCAATTTAAGAATATTTCAGCTATGCTGGCCAATCAATAAAGCATCAATCTACTTGTAAAATTAAAGATTCTAGAGTTATCTTATGCCACAAGAATATATTGTGGTCTCAAGATAAAGTCAATTGTTTTACCCAATCCTAATCTCAATTGTGTTAATAGATTACTCATGGTCTATCATCAACTTCTCAATCAATTGTTTTTATACTATGGTGCAACACATCCTTTGATACCATGAGAATGGGGGGAGACTAGACCTCGTGACCTCTTGCTTGTAACAAGATGCTTTAGCCAATTGAACTAGACCCTCTGCCCCATTTATTAGTTAAAATTGATTATTATTAAAGATTTATAAATAATAATAATAATTGTTGGTAATAATATTATTTATTATTGAAAAATAAATAATATTAATAAAAATTAAAAAGTATAATTTTCTTAGAAAAAAGCAATTACTTCTATTAAGGACTCACTCCTAATTAATCACTGGCCAATTCAGTAGAAAAGACAAATGGCTGCAGCAATGGGAAAGAAAAAGGCAAGCCAGAAAAGGGCGAGCAGTCGCCAATTTGTTTGAGGCGGAAGACAAAGTTCAAAATGAAAAAAATAAAAATAATAAAATGAGAACAGTTTTTAAACACTTTTGGTATTATTTTGTAAAAGTCTAGGGGAGCCAAGGTGATTACAGTATTCATAATTAGTCTTTGAAAAGCTATATAACCAAAGAAATATAAAAGGCCAATTTAGCACAGGAAAAGAAAAAGAAAAAAAAGACTGAATGAATTGAGGTAAGAAAATTGCCTAATCAGTAGGAAAGTTGACAGCAAACAAAAGGAGATTAGAAAATAGAAAAGACAAAGGAGGTTAGCCAGCAAGAAAAAAAGTTGGACATCAGAAATGAAAGGAATTTTTTTTCAATGACATCAATGATTTTATTTGTTGTTTACTTTAGAATATAAATTTAAATTTTTTAAAAAATAAGGTAAAGGTTTTGACTATTTCACTAAAGACACAGGTTCATGAATTAGATGATTGTCAAATTATGGAATGCTATTAGCAAAATAGTGTGGGGTATTAAAGACAAATAAGATGGAAAACCATTCAAAAGAATTGATGGGATTCGGTTGTAACAATAAAAATTTAACATCTAAGAGGTCATATTCATATGATTTATGAGAGTGAGATTTTGTCTTATTAATCTATTGTGAAATATTGTTATCAAGAGGTTTTAAATTTTGTTATTTGTTCATCACCATTGACATTAAAGGTCTATGTTGTTGAGTTTGCAAGGATAAATTTTTTTAATTTTAAGATATTTTTTAAGAAATTGTCATAATCAAAATAGAAGATCTATTATCAAAGAATAAAATTGAATTTTTAGAATTTTATCAAAAGGTTTGCAAGACTTCATCAAAACAAAACAAGGGAAAGCATTTTTTGAGTCAAATAATCTAGAATCACCTTCGAGAAAAGTTTATTTTTAGTCTATGTTGTTGAGTTTGCAAGGATAAAAGATTTCAATTTTATGAAATGTTTGAAGAAATTGCCATAATCAAAATAGAAGATCTGTCATCAAAGCATCAAAATGAATTTTTATAATTTCATCAAAAGGTTTGCAAGACTTCATCAAAACAAAGGAAAGCCCTTTTTGAATCAAATCATCTAGAACTGCCTTAGAGAAAAGTTTATTTTAGTCTATGTTAGAAATAACTCATCAACATTTTTGAAGAGAACACATTCAAAGTTTGATATTTTTATCCAAAATGTGCTACTTATAGCTTTTTGTTATTCTTAGCATCCTCCATTTATAGCCTAGAATCAACTATTATTAGATTGTTTATCTTATCATGTGAGAGACATGACCTTTGAAGGGATAATTATAATATCTCAACTACTAGTTTAACTAGCAATTAGATGTTGTAATATTAGAAGTAGCAAACATGATAATTTGTAATAAATCTTGAACATCATGCAAGCATAACTAGAGTAGAATTTCAACCAATTTATTTCATTTATTTTCTCATAATTTTATAGATAATATAAATAAGTATATTTTTGCACTTAGATTCATTAATAAAAATTCTCATGCCTACATATTGTTGAAATTGCTTTTCAATGTTATTGTTAGTTCATAATTTGTTATTTATTTAATGGGAATTAGTTGTTGGCATGTTTTATCTAATGTGCTAGTGTACCTTTGTGAGTTAAAAAACACTTAACGAGTATTAAGACTTTTGAATTACAATAAGTGTTAGATTGGTCCCTTATACTTTGAATACAATCGCTATATTTAGCTTATAATGTTTGAAGTACTTAATCTTTATGTGTACTTGTTTTACTCAATCTCTAACGTGTAGTTATAGGATTTATTATTATTATTAAATATAAAATCCTTTTCCTGTTGTTGAAAGAGTGTCTCAGTCTTTTACATTATGCAAACTAAAAAAGATACACATTTACATTGCATTTAAGATGAACATGAACTTCTCCAAAATTATTTTAAAGATTATAAATGACAAGTATAAATTGTCTAAATTTAAGTTATTTTTAAAATTGTATGGAGCTTTCCCTTCTAATTCAAAGAGTGTTTTTACTACACATTTGTTTATTTTGTGTCAAATTGAAAGGTGCAAACTAAATACTAACAATAGCCATTGCATATGTTCAAAGGTTTTTATCACTCCAAGCAAAGGGAATCTAACAAAAGAACTTTTCACAAAACTCTACAAAGCACTAAACCTAGATTTGGCATGCCTTTAAACTTTTTCAAACATGCTTCATATTTGTAAAGAGAAACTATTAAATCATGTCTAAATGGTGTCAATAAGCATCTCATTTGTAATAACAAAAAAACTTGCAAATCTAAAGCAAGATACAAACTTTACCATGACAATTCAATCTAAAATGACCTCAAATCCAAACATCTATAAAACTAACAAAAAAGATAACTAAAATGTGATCTTTAATATGTATGAAAATCCAACATGCAAAAATGACCCCTTCAAATAAGAAAATTGAAAAATATCATATTCAAAACACCATAGATCTACAAAATTAACATGCAAAAGAAAAATTTCACAGATCTACAAACATAATTGAAAGCACTATCAAAACCTATTTGCCCAATGCTATGATTACAACTTTTTAAAAATAATTTTCTTAATAAAATTTATCTATTACCCAAATTCCTTATTTCTCTGAAAACCTATGTTTGCAGGATTCTATTATTGTAATTTCTTCAAACTAATTATTTTATAAAGAGTACTCATACACAGTCAACTACTAACTACTTTGGCTGCCCCTTTAAAAATATATAAAAATAAAAATTTGCAGGCTTAATAAGCCATTCAACACCTACTTTTCATTATAAAAGTTGTATATTTTTAAGTTCTTTTTTATTGACAAATCTTTTTGTGAAGATGTCATTACTAATCTTACTCTTCCCTGCTTTTTTTAGACATTTTCCCCTGCAATATTCTGAAGTGTTATTATTGTTGGTATAAATCAATTTCTTAAATACACCACATATAAATTCAATTCACCCATTCTTATACCATCTCTTCTCTTGAGTGTCCAACATTGTTATGGTAATTACATGAACAATTTGAAGAAATATCTAAACAAGACTGTTTAAGCTTTACCAAAATATACTTTTTTATTATTTTGAGATTTCAAAACAATAAACAACCACCCTTAATAAAATTTAAAATAGTTTTAAATTTAAAGACTTATTTTTTATAAAATTACTTAAACACCATACTTCAGAAATATATAAAATGATGAACTCCCTATTAGAAGTCATCTGTAAGAATAGAACTTATGTGTTATATAAATACCATACATCAAGCATGTATTTCTCCTAACATGTACCCTCGTTTTCAGACTATTTCTGACAGCATAACTTCTGAAATACCTTAGTTCATCTTACTAGCTAAGTTTTTTCTGTTACTGGCTTTTTAAACTTTATTCCTGGTTATGGTGATAGTGATAAAAGACATAGGATTCACTTTTCTATCACTGGATTTTTAAACTTTATTCCTTATTATGATGATAGTGACAAAAGACATAGGATTCGCTTAGGGATGGAGCATGTGGAGAGTCAATAAATTATTGAATATTTAAAGATGATTCCATTCCATTTGTTTCTTTTAAGTAGTGTAATATTTTTTTAAAGAATATGATAAGATAATTATATAAAGTAAAAATTATGTTGGATGTAATATTATTTTTTTTTAGACCAAAGGTGGTTGGTAGGACAGATGTCATTGTTCATTGTTCATGTAGTTTTATGAGAATAAGAAATTCTGGGTTATTATATATTTTTTATAAAAATGATAGAATGTTCAATATAAATCAATTCGTATATGTGTTTTGTATTTTTTAGTAGTGTATTTGTGTTTTTTGTGTTTTTTTAGGTATTTTCATATATAATTTTTCTTCAACATTGAGACATATTCTTCAACAACAAACTATAATGTCTTCTTTTTGACCATTCCAATTTAGAGATAATATTTGTACAATCCCTTCTTCCACTCGATCAAGATATGAAAAAATAGGAAATACTAGTTTTTGTGTTCACTTGTGAACTTCCAAAGTCTTGAAAAATTTCTAAGTCTAGGAACCAACAAAGGGAAATGAGTCATTATTTTCACGAGTTTCGTGAGTTAGCAAAAAGTGCAACAAGGTTTCATTTGTCACAAAGTTCTCAAGTTAGTGAAAAGTGTGACATTGTGACAATGTACCAAATGTCGTAAGGTTTGTGAGTTAGCAAAAGTTGGGACAAAGTGAAGAAGTTGTATGGCTTATAATGTTGCAAAGTTTGTGAGTTCATGAACTATGCAAAATATCAATAAAAAATATGGAAGAAGAAAAAAATTGATACTGTGAATTTTTGAAAGTCGTAAAGTTCACGATTTCATGAACTATGTGAAAGTTCAAAGAGTTGAGAAGAATTCGAGAATCTCCTACCTATGAGTAAAGACATTCAATTTTAAAATCTAAGTGAGAAAATGAGCAAGTAATTAATGTGGTTGGTGCATGCAGATTTGAGCCACTCCTTTGGGTGGGATTTACCTCCAACCATTGATATTGATTATATTTAAAGGGTGGATACATTATTTTCAAGCCATTCATTTTTCTACACTCAAAAATCCTTATTTACATTGTTCAAAGCCTAGTGTTCAAACAATCAAATATGAAGATGAAAACCTTTAGATTTTGCAAGAGATCAAAGGATGAAAACCCTTTAGTTTGAAGGATTGGATGACGAAACTCCTTTTAATTTACATGAAAATCTTATTCAAAGGTTATAAATATGCTTAATTAGTTACAAGTTTTCAATTTGAGATTTATGTGTTGTATAGTTGTGGTGATTTTTAGTTAAATATTTGTATTCTATAGTTGTTGGTTGTGTTATTGTTGTAGGCTATTTTGATGTATTGAGACTTCATTATAAGTTAGAAATGTTCTAAGCCTTTCTTGCATTTATTGGTTATAGCTGTAAAATATGGGTCATTAATATCAATGCAAAATTATGAAAATTTGTAGGATTGATTTTTTTTGTTTAATTTTATAAGATTTAAAAATTATATACCCAAATAATCCATTAAGTTTATAACAGTGGTATCAAATTCAAAGATCTTGCCATCTTATAGGGTGTTCAATGATTAATGATTTCTAGGGACAAAGAAACTAGAAATATCATATGGGAATAAAGGAAATTAGTTGTTGAGAGATCAAGCACCATAGAAGAAATAATGGTTGAAGGAAAAAAGGTGAAAAAGAGAATGATGGATGAGGAAAAGTATGATTATTTTAGAGAACTCTATTAAATCTCAATTTGAATTGGGGGAAGAATTTGAAAGCCAAAGATAATCAAACAAATTGATAAGAAATTTGGTGGAATAATTAAGCACAATAAATTTTCAAGGAAAGGAAAGCCTAGCAAGGAGCAATAGATCTACAAGTAACTCCAAACTCAATTCTTCAAAACTAATATTTTTTACCAAACAAAGATATTATAGTTGCACACACTACTTCCATTGAAGAATCACTAGTAGATGAAACTATTAAATGGTATGACAACTACAACAACCAATCTGAAGGATTTATAGTAGTTCTACCATTTGAAAAATCTAAATAAATAATAAGGATTCACACAAGAAATAGAAAGGAAATAACCCTCTCCCTCTCTACCTACCTCCCCCTCCCTCCCTACCTATCTCCCTTTCTTTATCTCTATCTCCTTATCTCTCTCTTTATGTCACCTTCCCTCTCTACTCTTTATTTCACCTCTATCTCTATCTTTAGCTCTATGTCTATCTTTATCTCAATGTTTGTCTCCCTTTATCTTCTAGATCTCTCTATGTCCCTCTCTATCTTTATCTTTGTCTCTCTATCTATCTCTTTTTTTCTCTAGATCTACATGTCTTTGTCTTTGTCGCTATCTCTATCTCTATCTTTGTCTCTATCTCTCTCTCCTTTTCTTTATTTCACCTCTCTCTCTCTCTCTCTCCCCCTCTGTGTGTGTGTATTTGTCTCTATCTTTATCTCTGTAGACACTTAAAAATGTCTTCATGCACTCAAATCTGATTTACTAACACCGTTTCATCCTAAAACCCATCTTCTTTCTTCTTAATTAATTAAATTTGCCTAGCTATTTAATTAATTTCATCATTTTTATCTATTAATTTAATTGACCTAATTAGGTTAATTCATTCTCTTTCATGCAAACATTTATCCGATTAAATTGGATAAATCAAATTATTTAATTTAATCCCTAAAGTCCTCTTATTTGATTAAATAACCCTAAGTTATTTAATTAAATATCATATCACTTCCCCTTTTCACTAAATAAATCATTTATTTAACGAACATCCTAATTCCCCTAATTTGTATAATTGAAACTTTATTAAATTATCAAATTACTAATTAAATCTAATCCTCCCATTTGCAAGGGAATATTCCTCCTTTGCACATTCCTCCAAAAGGAATATTCTCATGGAATATTCCTTCTCCTTTGCACAATTAAATTTGGTTTTAATTAACTAAATATCTAATTTTCCTCACCCATGAGAATATTCTTTGAGAATATTCTCTTTCTTCACTCATTTGAAAAAGGGAATATTATTTTTTGTAACAAACTTTCAACAAGACTTCATGTGCAAGTTTTGAAAGTGTGTTTGTTTGGATGAATCTAAGCCCTTGATTAAATATCATCTTGGATCCTCAACCCTTGATGGGGATCCATGATCCATGCCTCCATCTTCCTTCCATATTGACCATTGATTAGCTTTTTTAATCTTAGCCCTTCATTTCTCATTTGTCCTCCTATAAATAGGTCACTATTTGGAGACAAATGGATCCATTTTTAAGAGAAAACTTATGTTGTTAAAATCACTTCCATCTTGCACTCATATTTCATGTTTTAAAAGGCATTTTAGGTTAATTTCTTGCATCATATTAGCTTAGCTTCCATTAATGGCTTCCATGGTAACATAGGTGCATCTATTTAGCATATTTTGTAATTAGGATTTTAATATTTTGAACTTAAACTCCATTTAGAATAGCTTTACATACACCCATATCGATCATCTTAGCATAGATCATGTTAAGATAGCTCTCATCATGTTAATTTATCTTTTAAATAATCTTTTATCACACATCTCTCATCAGTTTTTTTTATTCTCTTCTATAGAAATGATCAAAACAAGCTCATTATCCATGGGATTGGAAACCATTCCACATTATTGCGACACCACTCCCCCAATAGGATAAGTTTCAATGGATTAGAACAGGTGTTTTTGAAGCTTTTGTATTTTAATATGTTAGTTTTAATGGATTCTTAGTTTAGTTTTACATTGAATGATCTTATTGGACTGATGTTTAGTGGCTTAAATACACTTTGAATCCTCATGGATCATGTGTATTAAGCCTATACTGTCATTGGTTACATTTTGGCGCTAGAAGGAGAGCATGAACTAATCAATCTGACAAATTTATTGTTAAATCTCTATTTTGTTGTGTTTTTAGGTTCAACGATGTTATTGAAGATTCACAAATGCATTTTATAAGATGTTGCTATACAGTGACACACTTGGGTTTTTATTTTAGCAATGCATAATTAATTTAATGGTGCTTAATTGATTTCGTCACCACACATTTAAATAGCGACACTAGAAGCTAATTTTTCATTGCCCCATAAATTTTTATTTAGCAACCCAATTGATATAGTGACACATCTGACATCACTATTTACTATTGTGACTGATGGCTTAGTATGGGTCAACTACACTTGATCCATGAGGATTTGAAGCATATTCAAGCCACTAAACATCAGTCCAATAAGATCATCCAATATAAACTAAACTAAGTATCCATTAAAACTAACATATTAAATCATGAAATCTTCAAAAATGCCTATTCTAATCCATTGAAACTTATCCTATTGGGTGAGTGGTCTTGCATTGATGTGGAATGGTGACCCTTTCCCAATCCCATGGATAAATGACCCTATTTCGATTGATTCTATTGAAGAGAATCAACGGAACTAATGATAGATGTGTATGAAAATGTGATTTAAAGCTAAATTAACATGATGCAAGCTATTTTAACTTGATTTATGCTAAGATGACCGATATAGGTGTGTGCAAATCTAATCTAAATGGATTTTAAGCTAAAATATTCAAACCCTAACTACCAAATAAGCTAAACGGATGCATCTATGTTACCATGGAAACCATTAATGGAAGCTAAGCTAATTATGCAAGTAAATTAAGCTTAAAGGATGCTAAATTAAGTGTTAAATATGAGTGCACGTGAAAGTGATTTTAATAGCATAAGTTTTCTCTTAAAAGGTGGATCCATTTGTCTCCAAATAGTGACCTATTTATAGGAGGACAAATTAGAAATGAAGGGTTGAGATTAAAAAGGTTAATCAATGGTCAAAATTTGAGAAAAGATGAAACATGGATCATGGATCATGGATTCTCATCAATGCATGAGAATCAATGATCACATGGATCAAGGAAAGAATCAAGGGTTCATATTTTTCCAAAAAAAATATGATATAAGAGGGATTCACTACTCATGGGTCTCTTTATTCTCAAGAGATCACCAAGGAATGAACTACCCTTATACACCTCAAGTTAAGAAAACTGTCAAAAATACAGAAACAAGTAGCTAAATCTATATTTTAGAAAGAGTCATTTCAAATTCTAAGAGAGTGAAATCTTGAGATTCTTGTCACAGAAGAGCAAACTCTCGGCCAGGGGACAGAAGGACGATTTCAAGACATCAACACGACGCACTGTCATCCAAGAAGTGCACTGTCATTTGAGCAACAGAGAGCTCTAGAAATCAAACAAACAAAGTCATATTTCATCTCTAAACTTAGATACAAGATGAACTAAGAAAAATAGATGATAAATACAAAGGGATTTGAAGATATTTCACCTTTTTTCAGATATTAGATCTTTCGCTCCAAAATCCACTTTGTTCCTGCACACACAAGATCAAGGGGAAAATGTTGGGGTTGTATAGGGGCCTACCTCAGTCAGATCCCCATTTTGGTGTTCCCAACTCCACAGACAACCAAATTGGAAAGGAAAGCAAATAAAATAAAATAAAGTGTGTGGTGAAAGCAATACCTGCTCAAGAGTAGAACCCACACCACAAAAGGCATGTGGTGAAAGCAAAACCAACTCAGGAGTAGAACCCGCACCACAAAGTTACAAGTAAACAAGTAGGAAAAGAAAACAAGGGGAGAGAGAGCATTAACCATGGGCTTAGGCCCTCTTTGGAGCACACAAATAGACCGTTGAGTGCTTGCTTGAGAGATTTTTCTACTAGAGAGACCTTAGTCTGGCATGGCTTCACCTGTGAGAGCACTACTATTGAAGATCACAAAACTAGAAGCAAATTATCAAAGAGCTTGAATGAAAATCTTCCAACCTCTTAATGAGAGCCAAGAAGGGGTTTTTAATGCTTGCAAGGGCAGTAAAGAGCCCTTATTCCAAAAATGTAAACCTTTAGGACATGTGTCTCAAGGGTCAACATTTCAGATTCTTCATTTAAAACTCAGAAAACCGCCAGTAAACTAGCGTGTTGTGCAGGCATCCAATGCCTGATTTTCAAGAAACATGTCAACGGGCTTCTGTTGCACTACCACAAGTCCACATGGAGTTACAATTGTGAAATTCCAACTCATGGGATTTTTCCATCAATGCTCTAGGGTGTCATAGATTCTAGGAAAAAATGAAAAAATGTGGAATTTCCCCTAGGTGTAATTCAGTGACATTATATTTTTCTCCCACTTTAGTGGGCTCTATTTTGAAAAAATCAGCCTCGCTAAAGTAAAGAGGAGAGAATTCATCCAAATTTTAAATTTTACAAATTTGTGTGCCAAGAAAGAAGGACCATAGCAGCCATTAAAGTTGAGCTAACCAATACTTAAGGTGCCCCTAGCATCTGAGCTCAACAAACAACATCAAAATGGTCATCAAAAACTACCCATAGCTTTATCCTACAAAACTCAAATTTTAGGTCATCTTCCAAAAATTGAAGGAAAGCTACTACGAAGAGAGGAATGATAAGAAAAAGTCATCAATTCAGAAGAAAAATATGATCAAGGGATAACCTTGTGCCCCCTCCTGAGTTTTCCCCCAGCTTGGTGGGGAAAATTCAGGAGAAACCAAGGAGCCACAAAATCTAGGGAAAATGGGCCCTGGGAGACTATATATACCTAGGTGGGCCCCTAGAAGGGTCATTTTCACTATTCACTGCGAGCAAATTGTTGACTTTTGTGAGAGAAAATTCAAAAAAAATTCGAGTAGGAGAGAGTACAAGGCATTAAGGTTGGAGCGGCTATGCAAGGAGATTGTCGAGGGTCGCGAGGTGGACCAGGGAGGTCTCTAAGCCTCATTTTTCATATTTTTAGTGATATTTTATTAGCGAGGTGCGCAGGCATCTTATTTTTGTACCTACGTCCAACATCTACGTTGTTGTCTATGATATGTGCTTAGGTCTTGACTTTGTGTTGGCGTCTTGAAATCTATTTTTATCTTCAAGGCAGCCATGGCGATCAGGGACATATGTGTGACACATAGATGTCTATGCAACGCACATAAGTCTTACTCATTTTTTTGTTTTCATGAGAAATTTTGATGTTCTTAGATTTGTTTCCACCTTTTGCAGGAGTACCTGAAGATCCAAGAGCATCTAGGAGGGTGATCATTTTGTCTCGTTCATGATTAGAGGGGTCGTCTATCGAAGGATGAGGTCACTCATCTACAATAGGTTGGTCTTTGGCACGTGTTTACCATGCCAGAGATGAGGTACCATGAGAGGATGCTGACAAACCTTATGGAGCGGTGGGACACCACCACATCATCTTTCCAGTTTCCCTGTGGAGAGATGACCATTACACTCGAGGATGTCTATCAGATCCTCGAGCTACCCATCTGCGGACGTTGGGTGGCTCTCAACGACACATGATTGGTGCAAGAGTGGAGGGAGGGTGTCCTCTACTGCACAGGGAGGATCGATGGCAATGATAGCATGAGTCATATCTACACACACTGGTATGACCAAGCAAGGACCATAGTATCGTTGCTCTGCTGGGTCATGGTTGCTACTGTTGCTTTTTGAATCATGATTGATAGATGAGGCTCTCACCTGCACAGGGGCCTAGTCCATATGATTAGGGAGATGGTAGAGAGTAGGACTATTTTTTCTTGGAGGCACAACATGCTAGGGCACCTCTACCAGGAGCTAGGTTGGTACGTGTATTATGAGTACCACAAGCTCACAATGTACACACTTTTGTAGGTGTGGGCCTTTTCTCACATCATGTGCACCCAACCAGTTAGTTTTTCCCAGCAACAGTTGTATCATGTTCCCATGGCCCAGTGCTATGACATGATGGGCCAATGGAGGTTCAAAGACCTAGAGTTTTTGCAGTTACTATTTGACACCCTTGATGCAGATAGAGTTTGATGGAGACCCCACCAATTTTTTTGATGGGTGGACGATGGCAGACACCTAAGGAACCTACAGCGGGATCATTTTTTGATCAGGCAGAGAGATTATATTATAGTGCCATACTATTGGAGTCGGGTCATGCGGCAACATGGCCGACCACAAACTATACCAACGGACATGCCCACTTATACTAGGGCCTACAAGAATGTGGAAAGGGTAGGGGATCGACCTTACCCTTCTATTACATATATTGTTTCCTTAGATGATGATGAGTTTGACCATGATCTGCCACCCGTAGTGGTGACAGATAATGTTGGAGTGGCAGCTAATTTTGCACAATGGTGGGAGAGGCATCATCTTGCTCCTATGTTTGGTGAGGGTGCCCTAAGAGGGAACCCTTTTCCATAAGGGGACTTGCCACCCCAGCCTTCACAAGACAGGTGGAGAGGTGAGCAGTAGGCCGACAAGGAGGAGGAGGAGGAGGAGCCACAGGAGGAGGAGGTGACACAGGAGGAGGAGGTTTCTCCATCGTGACCAGGATAGTGGAGGAGAAGGTTAGATCCCCCACTAGCTACCCCCATCTCTTCAGCACCACTAGCTTCCACTGTAGTAGCAACGGCTCTAGCGTCACCTGCAGTGGCCACTGATGCTAGTGGCACAAGTTTGAGTACTGATCCTCACCCTGACCCGACTTGGCAACCAGGGGACCCAAGTATATAAGATGTGTTGCTTATGCTTTTATGCATTCAATTTTCTTTTTATGATATACATATATGCATGCCATGTGGTACTGATACATCTCTCTTTCTCTGTGGTTGTAGAGGATGCACAAGGTTGGGTTGGGCCTATTTCTTAGTGTATTTCGAAGGTCGCCCCTGACATTTCAATCCAGGGGTCAGTCCTTGATGCTTACCAACCATCATTTGTGGGATGTCATGCCCCCAGCTTTAAGCCAATTGTGCGCCTAAGGACCACATATGAGGAGTGGGGCACATAGATTGTACAGCTGACTACAGAGCTAATGACCGTCTGAGGGAAGCATGATCAACTATCGGAGGAGCTACAGATGATGCTCACAGAGTGAGACACGGTAATGAGGAGGGCTAATGCAATTGAGTAGGCACATGACACCCTTCAAAGTCATCTTGATGACCTCAATGGGAAGTCGACAGTTGTGATCTCAGTAGATGTCCAACAACTACGAGATGACTTGTGGCAGGCAGAGCTAACCATCGCTTCCTTACAGGGGGATATCAGAGGGATGCAGGCTAGTTTACCCGCATCACAATCTCACTGATCACACTCCATGACCACCATCTAGCCTCTTTCGTATGTTCCAGAGCTAGAGGGCTCAGGGAGCCATGCACCACAATGACTCATGATCAGTTTTTGTATATCATTTTGATAGCGAGATACATATACATATATACTTGTAGATCTTTTGTATAGACATATATTCAATATCCACTCATTTGTTGATAGTAGTTGCCCGATACATGTACATGACATTGATACATGCATGTGTGTGTATATATATATATGTATGGATAAATTGACTCTGATCTCATGGCATTTATGTGTTTGGATATGTATGTTCTTTATTATAATGTATGCTCTATGCTATGGATGTTATATGCTCATATGGATGTATGTTTAAATTAGATGCTAACATGATTTAATAAACATGTCTAGTTATATGTTAATTAAATACAATGATGATCTAATTGTCTTTAAAAGATGTAATGTGATGTATAGTCACACACATACACGTGGTCATATCATAACACAAAAAAATTGTAATGTATAAATGAATTATGTCAACGTATGTAGTGCTACTACTCTTTTATAGAGAGAACACCACATCGATAACAAATAAGACACTACCCATAGTATCGAAGAAGATGCATCACATTAACGGGCTCTTTTAGAGGCATTCCATTCATAGATGATAATCCATAGGAACATGAACCATAAATAGAGATCACAATGTAAGGGCCTAACCAATTAGGACTAAATTTCCCTCTTTGATCAGGCAGCACATTTACATTCCTCTAGTTTTCACAGAGAACTAGGTTCCCTAGTTTAAAGGTTCTAGGAAGCACACTTTGATTATATTGTCTTGATAATGACCATTGATAAGCTTTAAGATGACTGAGGGCCTATAAACGATGCTCATCAAGCATCTCTAGCTAATGCAAACAGTTAGCTCTATAAGTTTCATCATTAATTAACCCTTTGATAGAAACTCGTAAAGACAAAATTTCTAACTCCAAAGGCATAATAGCTTCTGCTCCATACACGAGGTTGTACGGTGTCATTCTTGTTGCCATACAAACACTTTTGTGATAGGCCCACAAAGCATATGTTAATTGAACATGCCAATCCTTATCATGTTTATTAACTATTTTACGAAGAATGAGTTCAAGAGTTTTGTTAGACACTTTTTCTTGACCATTAGATTGTGGATAGTATGGCTTGGAAAACCTATGTTAGATATGGAAATTCTCAAGGAATTTCTTGACTTCCTTGTTCTTGAATGGTGTACCATTTTCAGAAATGATTGTAGTACGAAATCCAAACAAAGAAATGATGTTCATGAGGAAACTATAGATGGCTTCAACGTTCATGGATCGGAACGGAATAGCTTCAATCCATTTCATGAAGTAATCCATGGCAATAATAATAAAGACATGTCCCTTAGAAGATGGAGGTGATATTTTCCCAATAATATCCAACCCCCACTTCACAAAGGGCCAAGGGGGAGTTTAATTTTATAAATCTTGGGAAGGTGCATGAATAAGATGATTGTGCTGCTAACATTGAAGGCACTTCTTAACAAAATAGAAATAATCATGTTCCATTATTTTCCAATTATACCCCATGTGTACCAGCCTTCTTACCAAGGTTCTTCCACCAAAGTGTCCACCCTCAGAGCCTAAATGGGATTCATTAAGAGCGAGGGGAAATTTTTCCTTAATGAGACACCTAAGAAGCAAGCCATTGTAAGACTCTCGATAAAGAATATCGAACAGAATAACATATCTCACTGAAAGCTTTCATATGCGAGTACAATCATTTTTTGTCGCATTATCGTGAAAGTTTCTATTTTTCAAGTAATTATAGATACTAGAAAACCATTCTTCAGAATCTACATGGGAACATACAAGAGATTCACATTTGGGTTGGTCGAATACTATAAGAGATCTTAGGACCTGAACCACGAAGTGATACTCCTTTACATATTCTTCTGAAGGCACCAGGGAAGTAGCGCTTACCATGGCATTGGCATGTCTATTTTCTCCCCTAGGGACGTTGTCTATTGTGAAAGAGGAGAACTGTTTAAGTAAATTCAAGGAAAGGTCTCAATATCGGGACAAATTATTTTTCTTAGCTTGATAGGTTCCTATGATTTGATTCACAATTAACTTAGAGTCTCCTAGGATACGAAGGTGTTTTATTTTTAACTCAATCGCAACACGTAAGCCAACAATAAGAGCTTTGTACTCAACAAAATTATCAATGCAAGAAAAATCTAATCAAAAGGACAAGGGAACTAGTTTATCTTTGGGGGATGCCAAAACCACACCAGCTTTGGAACTAGCCTAACACCTTGACCCATCAAAATACATTTTCCATTCAAGGTCATGATCAATTACAAAAATATTCTCATCAGGGAATAAATCCGATCCTCGAAATGAACGAGATGAGGCAGTGTCTACTAATTGATTAGCAACCACTTGGCCCTTTATTGATTTTTGAGGGACAAACCTTATATCGAACTTAGAAAGAAACATAACCCATTTCACTAATCTCCCAGCAATGTCTACACTAGAGAACAAATGCTTTAATAAAAAAAAAAATTACTATGACATGCATTTCAGCATGGAGAAGGTAGTGTCTTAACTTCTGCATAGCGAAAACAAGAGCAAGGCATTGCTTCTCCATGGAGGAATAACAAGTTTCATAATCGACTAGGACATGACTAATGTAGTAAACTGCTCTTTCTTTTCCTGCATCATCATATTGATCCAATAAGGCTGCCAAGGCATATGGTGGCATAGCAAGGTAAAGTAAGAAGGGTCTATCTTGTAAATTCGATATCAATACAAAAGGATTTTCCAAATAAGCTTTGATTGACTCAAAAGCCTTTTGGTACTCCTTGTCCCATATGAAGCAAACATCCTTTTTCAATAACTAAGTGAAAGGGAGGGTACGATCAACCAACTGAGATATAAATCTTCAAATTTCCTGAATCTTCCCTTGTAAACATTGCAACTCAATCATGTTCCTTGGTGGAGGCATGTTAATAATAGCGTCAATATTTTTTGTGTCGACTTCAATTCCACGGTGAGAAACTATGAACCCCAAAAGATTGTTGGTGTCCACACCGAAGACATGATTATGAGGATTAAGTTTCATCTTATAAAATCGAAGTCTTTCAAAAATGAGATGGAGGTTCTTCACATGATCTTGATGGGTTATCAATTTTTCCAATATATTATCAACATAATGTTCTAATATCTTAAGAATTAAATCATGAAACATTAGGTTCATGGCCCGTTGGTAAGTTTATTTTGCATTCTTTAACCCAAAGGGCATAACAACATAACAGAGAGTACCCCAGGGGGTAGTGAAGGTTGTCTTGTATTGATCATCTAGGTTAATACATATTTGATTGTAACCTAAAAATCCATCCATAAAAGATAATAATGCATGGCCTACAGTCGAAGCTACAATCATATCTATATTAGGCAACAAAAAATCATCTATAAGAGAAGCCTTTTTGAGGTATCGAAATTCAATACATATACGAATGTGATCACCGGGCTTGCTGACAATAACTACAAGGGGAATAGTCAATAGGACTATTATCTCAAAATCTAGTAGTGCTCATTCCACAGATAACCCCCCTATGAAACTCATCCATTTCCTAGGTTCATGATGTTCAAGAATGCAAAATGAGGTGATTTTCAATCCACCTCGAAGTGCGTTTCAAAGTCTCAAATGGTCTATTTGAGCGTCCCTTTGCATTTTTCTCACAAAGACCTTTGAAACAAATACCTTCACAAACTCTCACTGCTGATACTTAATGAAATAGTGAAAAGTGCAAAGGTTGCAAAAAACAACGCGCTGACTTTTGCCTTCAAAAATTTCTTAGTGGTGGAAGTGCAATGGCAGGATTTTTCAGTGCCATTGCACTTGAGTGAGAAGTTAAAAAGTGCAAGGGCACTAAAATTCAACGCCCTTACACTAGACCTCCAGACTTAGTCAATTTTTTACTAGGGTGGTGTTTTTTGGGTCTTTTGCATTTTTCACTAAAAGTGCCATGTTTTATGCCACTTTTTATTGAGGTGACTTAAGTTGTCTAAAACATTTGTAAATCAATAAAGAGTGATTTTTGGTCTCCACTTCCTCATTCTTCTCATTTGCAACTCATCTCTCTTTGTTGGGCGAGAATTTCTTTCATCTCCAAACGCGTTTTTGTGGAAATCTCAAGCATTTTCGAGCTAAGTTTATTGTGGTTTTCCAGGTACATTTTTATTTCTTTCTTCTTTCTTTCTATTTCTTTTCAAGTTTGGTTTTCATTTTTAAATATGGAAACATGTTTTGTTTGTTTTCTTATTTCGCTTTTCTTTTTTGTTCTTCTCCACACATTTTCCTTTTATCTTTCCATCTGCAGTTTCTCATGCCCTCGCGTGGGTTTTTCCTCCTCTCCAAGAACGCATTTTTCTTACAAGATGCAACAAGGAAACCTTCGTTGTTTGTGTTGAGATTTTAGTCCTATTTATTGTGTTATTGTGTCTCTTTTCTCATCACTTCGCTTCTCTAACGCATTTTAAAATCCTTCTTGCTTATGTCTTTCTTTGTTGAAAACCAATGCGGGTTTTGATTTGATTCATGTAATGGTAAAAGAAGGTGAATGTCATGGCATGGAAATGCAAGTCTTTTTCACCAAAATATGTTTCAAGTGTTGGCGTTTGAAAAGTACACACTTTTGAATGTCCAAGTGGTGTTGCTTAACATCATTTCATTTTATTTTCAATGTTCTTCCCTTATTTTCCAAGGCGCTAAATTATAATGCCTTTACACTTCCAACATTTGCATGTATTAACCCAGATGTCAGGGCAAGATTTTAAGTGCCTTGACATATCATTTATTTAGAAAGATGTAATGGCATTGAAATCCCACTCTTTTACACTCATACATGTGACTTGGAGTCAAGGCGGGATTTTTTAGTGCCCTAACATCTTGAAAAATTCCTTACATTTGCAAGTGCAAGGGCATTAAAATTCAGTGCCATTGCACCAAGTGACTTTTCTCCCAAGTGCAAGGGTGCTGATTTTCAGCACCCTTACACTTTTCCCATTTTTTTCCTTAGAAACTTCAAATTGTTCCAGCTTCACTCTGAACCTCACTTATTCCACTTCTCACATCGTTTTTCGTGCTTCCTCATGTTTTCTCAACATCATTGCTCATTGCACACATTCCAATGCTAGTTTTTCAACTAACCTTTGTTGATTCCACATCTTACAATTCCTTCTCAGATCTTATTGAGGTATTCTCAAAGTTACATTTTTTTATCTAGTTACCTTTTGATGACTGCTAAGAAACCTCCATTGTCTTCAAAGGCTTGAAGCAAGATGAAATACAAGTACCAAGGTGTTTTCCCACCTATGATGGTCATCTCTAAAGTTGATGATATGAAGGACACCAAATTCAGTCACCAAGACCTTGAAGAATTCATCAAAAGGACTGAGAAAAAGCTTCTTAAAGATAATTTGAGAGCCATTGTGCACAATAATCTACATTTCCAACCTCAACTCAATACTAATTTTTTTCTCCAAATGACATCTCTTTACATCTGGGAAACCAGAAGTGTGAAAAGCGCCTATGGGTGAGAGATAATGAGACTTGATCCTAACTTCTTTGATATTGTTTTCAGAGTTCCGCACATGGAACAATATACAAAAATTTCAATGCAGTCTACACAAAAGGTCTATGATGTTGATCCTAATAAAGCTAAAACTTTGATAAACACTCAATGGTTGAAAGAACCTAGGCATACTATTTCTAGATGGCCAAAAAGTCTTCCACATAGTGATTTCAAGGAAGATGTCAGGGATATGAACACTCTTCTAAGTAGGGTTAAAGGTTTTCTTGAATCTTCTCACTTTCATGATTGGATGTATGAAAACATCTAAATTATACAGAGGAAGAAGGCCCATTTTGACTGGGGAAAGCAAATCAGTGATGAGATTCATGAAAAATTGATTAATGTGCCCACCACTCTAAAGTTCTATATGACTTCTTATTTGGTCTATGTAGCAGCTATGATGAGACAATTCCTAGGACTTTCTACAAGGGGTAGTAGACACACTGAACTTGTGTACAAGTACTTTTATTAGTTGGAGCTTAAAGAGAGCCTTCATCATTTTAGAAGAGTCACATATGCTTTCTTCACACCTTTTTTGTATAGCTTTCATCCAACTCTCAAAAAGAAGAGAGTGTCAAATGAGACATACAAGGCGGTAAGCAAGGTCGGATGCTTGTTCTTTCAATTTCCAACCTTTACTTACATGAGAGTAGGATGCTATACTGGATGTCCTTATATGTTGCCTAGGTATCCTTCAGACAAGTGGGTACTTATGGAGTTGTGCAGACAACTCATTTTAGTTCATAAGGAATGGATGGACATTCACAAACTACGATTCAATTTTTTGCTAACAATTGGTAGGTATACCATCAAAAGTGTGCCAAAATCCAAATCAGCCTATGCAGAAATGCAAATCATGACAATCAGGACTTATAGACATAGGTTTGATTTTAATTACGAGAATGTAAAGCAGAGGTTGAAAAAGGGTCATCGGCATAAGTACCGCTTGGAGGACACCTAGGTTGATTGCAAAGATGAGAAGGCTATTCGTAAGATGGATTATTGTAGGTTAACCATTCAGCAGATCAGGGATCTTGGTGTTGTTGATTTACCAGAGGATTTCACAGATCTTGGTGACATGATGAACATTACTTACAATGAACAATAAATCTATAAGAGATGTTTTCCTACAATTCAATGGTCCAAGAAGGAATGTACCTCCTCACAGAGAGGTTGGAACCAATTTTTGCTAACACTTCAGAGTGGTTGCATAAGTATGGCTTTGAGATGAAGACCTTCAAGACAGAATCAAAAGGTGAAGAATCTCGAACAGAAGTTGGTCAACAACATGAACTCCGCACAAAAGATAAGCAAGTGGCCATCTCCTTTTCTTCCCAAAGAGGGCATAGGATTAAGTTCACAGTTTGAAAAAAGGATACATGACCCATCCCAGAAGAAGAAACTATGAAATCAAAACCATCTCGTACCAAAGGAAAGAGACCTATTTCCGAAGAGATAGATTCTGATTTTAGAAGAAAATTCAAGTCATGAATCAACTAAAGAAGAAGATTCAAAAGAAATAAACTCTAATGAGGAAGAAGATTCCTCGGGTGAACAAGTGTCTAAAGGTGATCAAGAAGGTGAGCAAGAGTTAGAAGAATGAGAGATTGATCAATAGGAACTCAGGCTTGATGATGAACAAAGTATGTCTCCACATGAAAATGTAGTTGAAGATCTTCCATGGACATCATCACTTGTAACTTCAAATGTTCCTCATACACCTCCCAATCCAAACACTCCTCCACCACCTTTTCCTTCATCACCTATACCTACATCTACAATACTTGTAGTGGTCATTTCATCACCTCCTATAGCATCAACCATACTTTATACTCCTTCAGTGACAAGTATACGAATGGTTGACATTTTTTCAAGCCCTCCATTGTCTATTCCTAGTTTGTCATCACCATCTTATGATATCACTTCAGAAGTTGATTTTGACAGGTTCATGAATGAATCCATGCACAATCAAATTGAGGTACAAACTACTGGAGTAGTTATGAAAAACACTACACCAATTTTCACTCTACCAAACATTCCTGAAGAAGTGGCGGTGACAAGAGAGTTTTCAGTGAACTAGGAAGCTCATACCTCATTTGTTCCCCCTTGGTTGGTATCTCAAGTTTCAAAGCACAAGAAGTAGATGATTTCTCCATAAGAGCTTGACCTTGAAGAGATAGCTCCTCCAAAAGCCAAGGGGAAGAAGAAGGCTAATGTATATGGAACAGAATGAAGGTATGGATCTCGATCCACACTTAGATCTACTTCTACTGTATCTACTGATGGATCTACTATTGCCTCTAGAATGTTTGCTCTAGGTGCTCTAGGCGCTCTTTGTGTTGCTTTCTCTGCTCACAGAAGCACGGGTAGCAAAAGTTGTAGCATCGGGAAAGAGGTTCCTTGAGATTGAATAGATAGGGCGGGAGGATATAAATTGGGCTCCCAGTTTCAAGATGGGGGATACTCTATAGTTCTAGTTTGGAGCAGCTGCTCTATACTATAGTTGCTTGTATTCATAGCTTCAATTTGACAAGGCTGGTTAGAAGTATGTAGAGATTGGCATACCACCTCAAGAAGAGGGAGATGTCAATATGGAGTACTACATGGTGACAAGAGTCTAGCTTGGAAAATCCACCAATGAAAGTGAAAAGGTAGATGCACAGGTAACCTTGAATATATTGGCAGGGAGACTTGACAAAATGGAGCAAGCTCGAGATGCCTACAAACATAAGGAAAAACACTATGTTGTTGTTTTAAAGAGACTTGTAGGATCTTCAAGTAATGCACAACCATTGGCAATGATTAGCATTGAGGACCCAACCGTGAAGAAAGCTTAGAAGCTTTCCTCCAAAGGAAAAGTGTTGTATGATTTTGTCAATAAAATTGTAGAACATGGTTTTCAAATCATAGTTGTTGCTGATGAAAAAGCTACTCAGATAGCCAAGCTCAAATTGGAGCTTGAAAAGGAGGAAGTTTTTCTTTCTCAAGAGCATAAAGAAATGAAAAAATGTTTGTTGTTGTGGTCGCAAATGAAATAGGTAAAGCTTAGAAAATTGGTGGAAGTCAGGGTAATTCCTGATAAGGAGAAATACGTAGAAGAGAATCACTGAAACACCATATTCAGGTCATCAAATATCTTACAGAAGATCTCCACCAAGTGCAAGAAGATGTCGAAGGGCATCGTGCAATTCTTGAAAGAGGAATTAAGGAGTTACTAGGAAAACTCCTTGAATAAAATATTATCTTCCTTCTGCCCACATAACTTTCTAGGATCTTCAAAGAAGCCATCATGAAGCTAGTAGAGATTGCAGATTTTTCAAACATCTCTATGAATGTTATTTGTGATGTAAGGCTCACTCTTGATAACCTCAAGATGCATCTTGACAGGTTCAAGAAGTTTCACTCATCCGCCATGAGATCGATCACAAGGATTCACACAATTTTTTATTACATCATTGGTCCAAATGAGGCATTCATGTAGGAGACCAAGAAAAAATAAGAAGACTTTCATGCCTAAGAAAGGAATCATGAAGATTCTTGATCTCCAGAGTTAGAATTTTTGATGCATCCCTTTGTGCATCTTGTAAATAATTTTAGACATCATAAATGTCTTTTTAGAAAATGTAATTACACTAAAAATCTGAGATGTAAATTCATGAAGAAAAATTACATTTTGAATTTAGTCGTGAATTGATCTTATCTGGTAGTGATTGGTTTATGATATCTGAAGGACTTCAAGTAATTTATGTAAGCTTTGTATTACATTCCTTATTTGGATTTATGTTTTTGTTTAGATACTTTTTTTGAAGGATCTACAAGACTTTGAGCTTGTAATCACTCATGTTGTTTGAAGGAATTGTTGCATCTAATAAGACTTTGTTCTCCTAATGCAACAATTGATACATTTCTCATAGATCCATCATTGAAAAATTTATGAAAAAGACTGTGTGCCTTTGTGAGCTTTCCTTTTCTATTTTACTGTTTATTATCATCATATCTGATTTCTCTATGCTATGCTTTGACAAGATAGAGATCTCAATTGTAATGTTCATTGTTAGTTTAAAGTTATCATGAATTAAGAAATTTCAGCTTTGAAGCATTGTGAAACATCTTCTCTAAAAAAAGAGAGAAGGATGAATGTGACACACCCCCCTACTTTGTAAGTATAGTGTACATTGTGTAAATATTTTACTTATTTTTACTTAGCTTTCGCTAGCGGTAAGAAGGGAACCTCCCCTTACTAAGAGGAGAGATTAAATCTCACATAGTTGTGGCTAAAACCAAGGTTGTGTAATCTGTTGAAATTTTATTACATAATTTTCACCCAACAAGGATGGATAAAGCCTACTTTTAGCAACTTCTCTCTCATTTTTAACCATCAATGCCACCTTGGGATTGATCTTTCAGATTTTTTGTTTAACCAACTTGGCGTCATGATTCAAGAAAACATTATGAACTATGGATTCATCAGTACTGGGCATATCCTCATATGTCCAAGAAAAGATATCAGGATGAGAGTGCAAGATATCAGCATGTTTGTCTGCTTCTTGTGAAGAGAGACAATTTCCAATCTTGAATACTTTTTTTAAAGATTTAAGATCTATAGTAATTTCAACAATGTCTCTCTTAAGGAGATAACTATGGTCTTCAGGATGAGTTATAGGAACATCCTTTTTTTCATTAGACAGTGGGTCATCCTCATCAACACTCAAAATGGATTCTCTGAAGTACGCCTATATGTGCAAGTGATACGAGAATAATTTCTTATGATGATAGGGAGGTAAAGGAGAATAAGCTCCTAGAAATTCTCCTAGTGCTTCATCTGAAGAGAAGACATCCAAAGGGACTTTCTCAACTCCACCCCTTTCCTCTATCAACTCAGGGTGAACCAAGCTTAATGGCTCAGCAGTAATCATATTAACACTCCACCAAGGATTTTGTTTAGCTTGTTCAACATAGCACCCTAATCCCAGATAGATTTTTTGTGGCTTCACCTAGATAGGGATTTGGATTCCTTGCTCGATACATCCTAGGCCCTTCTTCCCATAACCATATCAAGAGGAGAGCTTATATCTAAACCCGTAACGAGTTTGCAATACTTTGGGAGGTCGTCGATCTACATAGAGCATTTCATTCCACCAACGAATGTCAAACATCTCTACGGGAGCACTCTTACCCACCTTTCTCGGTTCACAAATGTTAACCTCCTTTTTCAGAGTGGAACCACTTTCCTTGGCAAGGGAAGGAGTGATTTCCTGAATAGGGTCACACTTCGCTTCCTTAGTGGGAGTGTCGTTTATCTTAGTGTTAGAACTTCCTGGAAGATCTAAACAAGAAAGGTCGGTCTTATACTTCGTGATAAATAATTCAAAGAAATTCAAAGAACCCCAATCATCACCAAGAAAAGAATTTGCTTGAGAGGGAGTTGATAGAGGAGACTTAGAATCTTCCACTTTAGGTGTTCTTCTCAACATTTTCTCTAGGAATCATCTCTTCAAAGGGTATTGAAGAAGAACAAGCCATAAAATTTGTGGTCAATAATGGAATGCAATTCTTGAGAGTGGACACAACCAAAGCATGACCTGCAACGGCTAGCTCACAAAGGTGAACAACTTCTAGATCTGCTTTAACTGTGACCACCCAATTGTTTGCAACAAATTTCAAAGAACAGTGTAAGGTAGAATTCATGACACCCATAGCATGAATCCAAGGTCTCCCCAAGAGAAGGTTATATGGAAACTAACCATGCATCACATAAACCAATGTGGGTAAGGTAACGGGGCCCAGTAGCAAAGGTAGTATTATCATACCTAGAGCTTGGCAACTGACATTATCAAATCCATGAATGTACAAGGAGGAAGCTGCCAAAGAGGAAGAATCTATTTTAATCTTAGGTAATAGATCTACACCAAAAATGTTAAGTGTTGAGCTAATGTCAACAAGGGTACGCCTAATACCAATTTTGTTAATGTTACTATAATCATCAAGGGATCTACTTGCTTCTGTACATCCGGAGGAAGGATTTCTTGCGGGTGGAAAGTGATATTCAGTGAATCTGCATGAATATGCGCTAACAATGCATTAAAATTAGTAGGCCTAGTAGAGACAAGAAAGAGAATCTTTTGTAAAGATTCTTGAAGCATCTCTTGATAAACTGGAGTGGTCTGAAGCAAGTCCCAAAGCGAGATCTTAGTTGGAGTAACACGAAGTTGCTCAACAAGATTGTAATCGCCTAGTACTTAGATCGTAGGTTTAGGTGTTGAGGGAAGATTAGGTTGAGAAGGTGGTAAAGAAGTAGGATCTTGAGAAGGTTGTTGATCTAGATTTTGTGTATCTCTCCTTGTATTGTATGTGTTCCTGACAGTATTATAGGAAGGGGAGTTTGTAGCTTTCGCGAACCTTGAATATAGATTTGATGAATCACCACAGCATGAATAGGATAAAGGAGCTAGGGTCAAGTGGATGAGAGGTTTCTTAGGGCTTGGAGGAGCCATAGAGAGTACCATTACATTCACTGACTCCTCATCCTATGAATTAGAGGAAGGTGAGTTAGAAGATTTGTAGATAGAGGAAGGCGCTCTTAGGAATTCATCCAGAGCATCTTCCAACATATCAAAATCTTCTTTAGTGAAGAGACTATCCATGTATGATGTTATGAAAAATGGATCCAATGTGGTTCATGTTGGGTTCACCAAAATGTGATATAAGAGGGATTCACTGCTCACGGGTCTCTTTATTCTCAAGAGATCACCAAGGAATGAGCTGCCTATTTCAGAAAGAGTCATTTTAGATTCTAAGAGAGTAAAATCTCAAGATTCATGTCTCAGAAGAGCGAACTCTCGACAAGGGGACAAAAGCGAGATTTTAGGACATTGGCATGGTGCGCTATCATCCAAGAAGTGTGTTGTCATTCGAACAACAAAGAGATCTAGAACTCAAATGGACTAAGTCAAATTTCACCTCTAAACTCATACGGGGTGAACTAAGCAGAACAGATGATAAATACAAAGGGATTTGAAGAGATTTCACCTTTTTTTGGATATTATATCTTTCGCTTCAAACTCCACTTCATTCCTACACACAAAATATCAAGGGGAAAATGTTGGGGCTATATAGGGGCTTGCGCGAACAACCAAATTGGAAAGGAAAGAAAATAAAATAAATAAAAGCATGCTGTGAAAGCAATACACGCTCAGGAGTAGAACCCGCACCACGAAAGGCATGTGGTGAAAGAAAAACCCACTTAGGAGTAGAACCCACACCACAAAGTTACAAGTAAACAAGTAGGAAAGGAAAACAAGGGGAGAGAGAGCATTAACCATAGGCTTAGGCCCTCTTTGGAGCACATAGACGCACCATTGAGTGCTTGCTTGCGAGATTTTTCTACTATAGTGACCTCAGTTTGGCATGGCTTCGCCTATGAGAGCACTGCTATTGAAGATCACAAAACTAGAAGAAAATTATAAGAGAGCTTGAATGAAAATATTCCAACCTCTAAATGAAAGCCAAGAAGGGGTTTTTAATGCTTGCAAGGGCAGAAAATATCCCTTATTCCTGAAATGTAACCACTAGGACACGTGTCTCAAGGGTTAACATTTTAGATTCTTCATTTAAAACTCAGAAAACCACAAGGACATCTATGCGCCGCATAGGCGTCCAAATCCTAATTTTTTGAGAAACATGTCAACAGGATTCTATTGCACTACCACAAGTCCACATGGAGTTAAAATTGTGAAATTCCAACTCATGGTATTTTTCCATCAATGCTCTAGGGTGTCATAAATGCTAGGAAAAAATGCAAAAATGTGGAATTGCCCCTAGGTGCAATTCAACAACATTACACAAACACACTTTCAAAACTTGCACAAGGAGTCTTGTTGAAAGTTTATTGCAAAAAAGAATATTCCCCTTTTTAAATGAGTGAAGAAATAGAATATTATCAAAGAATATTCTCATGGGTGAAAAAAATTAGATATTTAGCAAATTAAAACAAAGTTTTAATGTGTAAAAGGGGAAGGAATATTCCTTTTGGAGGAATGTGCAAAGGAGGAATATTCCCTTTCAAGTGGGGGGGCTTAGATTTATTAGTAATTTGATAATTAAATAAAGTTTCAATTATGCAAATTAGTGAAATTAGGATATTCATTAAATAATTAATTTAATGAAAAGGGGGAAAGTGATATGATATTTAATTAAATGATTTAGGGTTATTTAATTAAATAAGAGGACCCAAGGATTTAAATTAAATAACTTGATGTATTTAATTTAATAAGACAAAATTTTAGCATAAAAGGGGGTGAATTAACCTGATTAGATTAATCAAATTAATAGATGAAAATGACGTAATTAATTAAATAGCTAGGCTAATTTAATCAATTAAGTGAAAAGATGATGGATTTTAGGAGGAAATGATATTAGTATATCTGATTCGAGTGCATGATATCATTAAAGATAATTTTAAGTGTACATTTTCCCCTCTTTAAAGCGAGGTACCTATTACGTTGGTTCAAAGACTGATGCTTTTCAGATTAAAATTGTTGCTCAAATCAAAAAATTAAAATTTTCTTAATTTTTGGATACCCCATTGTTGCCCTAGTGGAAGGAATAAGCTATTTCCTTTCCCCCTTGAGAAATCAGGCAATTTTTTTGAATTTTGGGTTGATTTCTCGAAAAAGGTTAAATATAGGTTCAAGTGCTAAAATAGGCCCCGAGAGGCCAAAAATAGCCTTAAAAATGCAAAAATGGCTCAAAATAAGTTGCACAAGGTGGAAATAGGTAAAACGAGTCGAAACCTTAGCTTTTGGCTGAAATTAGGGAAAAAAACCCTAATTTTTTAGCTTAAATAAGGTATGAAGGGTCACTTTCAATTCATTTGTCCATTCACACCTTTAGAGATTTTTTCCTTTTGAGCTCTGACCTCCTGATGAAATGGCACAATGAGTGCTTCCTCTTCACCTTGTGGAGTGGATTTGAGAGTGCTAGCGGCCCAAGCAAATGTAAGACCCATCTTGATTTTTGCTTTTAGGTGCAATTAATAGGGTGTCAAAGTTAGGTCTCTAGGGGCGCCATTGTATAGCGGCGCTATTGTTGCATCAGAAGCATCACTATTGATTTTATAGCAATGCACCTCCTATTTAGCAGCGCACCCCAATTTTTTGATTGGGCAACACATTTAATTTGGGGGTCGCTAGGTCAATAGAGTGACATATAGGATTTTTTAATTCAACGTCGCTTGAAAGCAGTGGGCGACGCACTTAGGTTTCAATGACACACCCATTTTTTTTAGGAGAGTGACGCACCCCAATGTTGATTTGCTATTGAGTTTAGCAACACACATTGCCAAATTGGTGACACACCCTTGAAATTGATATAACGACTCACCCAAAAATTAGTGACACTATGGATTTCATCAACGTGTTTGATATTTTGGATGAAAAGTCTCAAATTTTGATCAAATTTTCAATTTTTTTGGAAAATTGACGTTGTGTGCGCAATGCATGTAAGAGGATCCTCCCCTACTAATGTTGTGAAAGAACCATTTCAACATTCTGGTAGCAACACGAGATTTTGATGACTTGGAGGTAGAGCGATTAGGTAGGTTGGGGTTAGGCTTTATTGCTTTCTTGCCTGAGGTCTGGACACATCTTGTGATGATGACTACATTGATCAAGAGGTGGTATAGTGAGACCTCTTCATTTCACTTGCCTACCAGTGAGGCCATTGTCACACTAGAGGATGTGTGGTGCATATTGTAATTGTTGATTCAGGGAGATCCAATCATAAATGACACAAATGTCGATAGAGACGTGTGTCTCCCTCTCCTACATAGGTGGCAGATTGTTCTGATTAGCTTTCAAATTGATCTTGACCTATACTATGGACGGGTGGAGATCTTTAGATTGTTCATTACAACACTAATCTTTGGCGTCATTTCCCTAGATCGATGAGGTAGAGGTTTCAAACCCAGATGGGGATTGACATGGGAGGGGATGATTAGGAGGGATGTTATGTATGCCTAGGGTCCAATTCTTCTTGCCTCTCTGTTACACTACTCCATATCTAGGCATACAAGAACATTGTAGTAATTGAGGCCATTGGTGGTTTTAGCAGACATTCATGAGGATTAGCCTATCATGTTCAAGTATAGGGTGTCGATGACTCTTCAGCATATGGGCACTACAAGTCTACCCTATTAGTGTCATTTCATTAATTACATGACCATATTCAGATAGAGTTCATGGCTGCAACACCCATCATGGTACGATGATTAGCAGTAGCTTTATTTTGCTTGGAAGACTCGATATATGTAGGGGAGAGAGCACACTACTATAAAGCAGTACCTCCCAAACTATATTAATCAATAGTTTGGAGAGATTTAGGATGTATCAATTGATGATTACACTGTCATGTTTCCTAGATCATAGAGAGAGGTTAAGTGGGGAGCCCAGATTGATCACATGGTGGCGATCAATGATTTTAGACTGTTGAAAAATGGAGGTAACTATTGTAGCTTTAAACCTGTAAACATATGAGACTATAGATCTAAATAAGTTCTATTTGTTACAAATTCTTTGTGTATGATTATCTATTTAGATCAATTTTACCAATTATAGAAAGAGATAGAAGATTGTAGAAGAATGAGACAAGAAGATAGAAGTGACACAACATATATGTTGAGAAACCCTTTCAGGAAAAAACTCCACCGCCAAAATCAATAGTGCTTGTATTATTTAGCCTTAGAACAAGATTAAAATAGTATTGTATCAATCCTTGATTGATATGCTTCCTTGCCTTCAATAATCCTTCTTCACAACTTGCAAATAAACTCTAATAGAACTCTCTTCAACTTGCTACAAGTAATAGACAATATCTACATTGTAAACTCCAAAGAGTTGATAGCTACAAGAACATAAAACTCCTCACAATAATCTACACTTAGATTGTGCAAGTAGAGTTCCTCCATGAAATCCAAAGTCAAAACAAAGTCTCCATCAATTTAGGCACCCCAAATTGAAGACTTAACTGAATGTTTGTCAAGAAAATATCTTGCAAGCATCACCTCAAAGTTGGCACCCAAGAATGGCCCCACTTAACTGAGCCTTGTAAATATCTTCTCATGCAAAAGGTGTTAACTGAAAGATGCCAACTTGTGCACCCAAGGTGGGTCCAAGTCAATCTGAGTTAACTAAAACATATCTCTCCATCAATTCATGCAAACATTATGCATGATTGATCATCCCCACTTAACTGAAAGTATCAACCTGTTATCTATCGTGTAACTCAAGTTAACTAAATTCAACTACATGCAACTCAAACTAACTACATGCAACTGAAGATAACTGAACTGATACTAAACTGATAGTGCCACTTCAAACATTGTAAATATCAATCCCTATTTTGTAGGAACAATACATGCATTACATAAGAGTTATCAATTCTCCAAATAGTTAACTTAAACAAGATGGGTCCACTTTCCATGTAGGCACCCCACGTGCTCCTATTTTGTAGGAGCTCTTCTTGGTTGTCCCCACATGTTCTTATCATTTCAGAATAATTACAAATCTCAATTTACATGTTCATTTTATTTGAATTTAATCTCTTTCTAATCCTAGTGTTGGGGAACACTTTCCAAGCACTTGGGAAATACATGAAATATGTTTAGGATTGCAATTAAATGGCATCATATTCCCAACATAGACATCTAGTCCCACAATCATGGGCATATGATCAAGGGCTCCCAAATGTTGGCATGACTCTAGCATATGATGCATGGTTTAGGCCACCCACTTACCTAAAAAATCTAGCAGGGGGATACCTCAAAGGTAGAGGCCGAGGTAGAGGTAGAAGTTGAGGAAGAGGCTGAGGTGGTGGTAGGGATGGTGGTCGAGATAGAGCCCAACAAGATTAGGATCAGGATAGGGCATAGGTTCCAGGTGATTGGCACCAATAGTAGCCAGATCAAGTACAAGTGTCAAGGAAACAGGATGAACATGATGGATAGGTTCTGGGGGCACCACTGCCTCCTCTACCTCCGCAATAGCCAAATGCATAGGCACAGGCATAGATTCAGGCTCTGACTACAAAGAGAGATTAGCCGCATCACCAACTATAGGATATGACTATGTGGTGAGACCATGAGGTCTAGTTGTGACAACAACTAGACTTATAGTGAGCCCAGGAGATTGGTCAGAGGCAACAACTTGAGGCGTGACTGTAGCTTCATAGAGACAAACTATATCATCCCAGTTATATAGAGAGGCATTAACATAGGCTGCCTACTACTGCATGCAATACCATAGAGATGTTCCCTAGGTGATGAGATAGCCTGATTTTTCATAGCGGAGCGAAGAACCACCTAGAGTTGAGGATCAACCATCAGTTAGGGGTGAGTTGAGTAGCCACCAGGGCTAGCCGCTTTTGCAAACACATTTTTTAATTATTTTCTCAATTCATTTATAAAAATATGCAATCATGGGATCATTTTTGATAGCCTCATGGATATTGTATTTTTTATTGATATACAAATACTAATTTGGATATTGTATCATGACAGTCATCATTTTTTGATATATATGAGATGATTCGGATTTGATATGTGATGTTCTTTATTTCATGCTTTATGAATGTATGGATGCATATGATATGATGTGATGTGATGTTCTTACGCATTATGATTATGTATGGATGCAATGTGATGGATGCACTTCTTTTATTTATGTGTTTATGTGATATGTGATGATTTATAATGTAATGTATATGGGGTGGATACTATGATATGAGATGCTTATGCAAATGATACAGATGCATTTCTTTTTGTGTACTTTTCTATGCAATTTATGATATGATGATGTATGCATATGGCTGTATATATGGATAATGCAGATGTTCATGATAATGCGATGTATGCTTATGATATGTGATATGTATGCATGCTAATGATTTGTGGATGCGGGATGGATGCATGATGACACTTTTGTTGACTATCATACTACTAGGTTAGCATGGAAAGAATATAGAAGAAATAAGAATGAATGATTTGACCATTTATTTTGAGATAGATTTAAAATTCCAACAAGTCTATGATCCACCAAGACCTTATTAGAGATGGTGATGAGAGATGATGATGATTTGATCATATCTTGCGATTGGGATTTTTCGTCATTCCTCATTTTTGATATAACAAATAGACACAATGCATCATAGGATTAAAATCTAGGACAACATTGTATCTAGTGTAATGGACTTTGAATCTGTAAATAGATAGGATAGTTCTTGTTACATCTTGACATACGAAAACCTTGTTGGAATGTAGTTTAGAAGTTTAGAATATATCGGACCAAAGCATATGCAATAGTCAACAATCTACTACAAACAACCTCCCCACACACAACTAAGCAAGTATGCGCCAATATTATTTTACAAGAATACCCACAAGCACAAAAAATGAAAGACAATGATTGATGCCCCATTCCTTTCTCTCTAAATCATTTTGATAGATATCATCGAGCAGTCCCCAGAATGGGTCATTGAGATAAATCATAAGAAAAGATCAAAGAAAAATAGTCAGTGTTATCTATATCTCTTTCTAGTTTAACTTAGCTAAGGTGATTTATGATGTTGATGTCCATCATAGGAAGGATTCATCCTAGGACATGTTGATCATATGTTTTGATTAGGATGAGGTTTTTGATAAGTTGTTGATACAAATTTCACTGACGCATTTACCTTTGATCTAGACTTTGGATTTTGACACTTAGGCTTTCACTTTATGACTTGCGATACTTTCTTTATATTTGTTTCACCAAGGGTTGAAGATGATGATTGATTTATTATGGGTGAAGTTTTATTGCAGGTGAAAGCGAAATGGGATGGATGGTTTTGGGTTTCTTTTTAATATTTCAATATTTTTGGTATTTTGAAAATGTTTTGAGTTTTTTTTTTTTTTAATGTTTCTATTTTTTTTGGTTATTTGAGGTTGTTTAGGGTGTTCTCTAAGATATTTGATGTTGTTTAATAGGTATTTTGAATGTTTTCTAATATTTTGGGCTTTTCAATTTTCAAATGTTTAGCGGTTTTCAAATTTTTAAATGTTTAGAGGTTTTCTAATACTTGAATGTTTAGGGATTTTTTGAGATTTAGACCAAGAACCTAACCTAAAAGACTATCCTAGGGGCCTTGCGGGCTTATCAAAGATGAGCCTTGCCTATGTTATACATGCAGAAACCACATAGTTTGACTGACTTGACTTATTGAGGATGAGGTATGAACAGTTGATGGAATGCTAGTTTATTATGACAAACTCCTAAAGGACTGACCTAGGGTGTCTCGGGGGCACATCAATGATGGCCTTTCCTACATTCAAGCTCAAAGAATCATAGTTTGACATGGTACTATTTTTGGATTTTCGATGTTTTGACATGTTTAGGGATTTTGATATGATTTGGATGTTTTGGATTTTGGCTTTACAATTTTTTGAATGCTTTTGGTTTTTTAGCTATATAGGATTTTGAATTTTTTTTGGGATTTTTGATGAGATTTCTAATAACCTTAAGACATATATAAGAACCTGATCGGATCCATAATGAATTTCCCCCAACATGACGTGATAGACTACCTCAATATAGGTGGGACAAGTTGACCTTAGGAATATGCCAAGTAGTACTATAGGGGATACAATAATTCACAATATCAAGCTATGACTCAGGCGTTGATGGGTGATGGAACAAATTAGATGAATGATGTGATGGATGGATGTGATGAAAAGAATGATAGGATAAAGAGCCAAAGAATAGATGGAGGTGCTTTATTTACGCAAGGCACCTATTTTCCAAGTTTTCACCAAGGTACTTTCCCAAAGCACCACTTAAGTGGTGTTCACTAGAGAAAAATTATTTCTCTTTACTATTTTCAATCCTTTTTCTTATTTTTTTTGGATTTTGATTATTTTTTATTTTTTTGTAGTTTTCAAATTTACACCCTTCAGGCCTAGGCATAATTTTTTTTAAGATGCAAGTTGTTGGTTAGTTCCTACAAGGGTCCACCTTCAGGAATTGATAATTGATATGCTCCTGATCCATAGCTTGTTGTGATGACAAAGAGATCCAACTGGTTAGGTTGAAACTTTCCTTTACTATCTTGATCTAGAAGATTTTTTTGATTCTACTTTAGGAAAAAATCCCCTACCTGAAAAGACCAACTCTTGATTTTTTTTGTTATAGCTATGTTTCAGTTAGTTTGGATATGCTTGCAAGTGATTAAGGGCATAAAGATGATGCTTGTCTAGAAATTCTAGCTCATTTAGATGGGATACTTTGTATTCTTCATCAATGATTAGATTTTGTAGTGAGACTCGCAACAAGGGTAGCTCAACCTTGATAGGAAAGATGGCTTCTGATCTGTAAACCAAGGAGAATAGGGTTGCACCTATAGGCATGCATATTTTGGTTTGATAGGCCCAGAGGGTGGGATTTAACTACAAATGCCAGTCATGGCCAGCTTCATTGATCATTTTCTTTAGGATTTTCATAATGGTCTTGTTTGTAGCCTCAACTTGATCATTTCCTTGGGGGTAATACGAGGTAGAGAATTGATGTTGGATGTTAAATCTTTGACATAGATCTTTCACATCTTGATTCTTGAAGGGTGTTCCATTGTTTGAGATAAGGGTTTGTGAGACACCATAATGACAGATGAGGTAATTCAAGATAAATTTAGAAATTTTATTCTCCATTATGTAGGTCATAGGAATGGCTTCCACCCACTTGGTAAAATACTCAGTGGTTGTTATGATAAAATCATGTCCATTAGATGAGGTTGGAGTGATATTTCTTATGAGATCAAGCCCCCATTGTGAGAAAGGCCAAGGTGTGACCATTGGTTATAACCCCTGAGCTAGAGCATGGATAAGATATCCATGTTGTTGACACTAGACACACTTCTGCACATATTGATGGGCTTCTCTTTCCATGGTTGGCTAGTAGTACCTTGTCCTCAATAGTTTCTTAGCTAAAGTCATACCACTAGAATGGAAACTGTATATGCCATCATGTACTTATCTTAAGGTGGTCATGGCTTCCTCTTGGTTAAGACATCATAGTAATGTCCCCTTGATGCTTCTACGGTAAAGGGTATCACCTAGGATCATGAATCAAGATGCCTTCTTAATAAAAGTCTTCTTAAGGTTGGAGGTGATATCAGATGGGAGGTTTCCTCTACCAAGGTAGATGAATATATCATGATACCACAAGGATCCAAGACCAACCATGACACACATAAATTTATATTTAGGAATTTAAAAAGTTATTATGAGAAGTTGTTCTACTAAGAATTCATATTGAAGGATGTTATGTGGCATGTCTAATAATGATACAATTGTTTCCATAGCATCGGCTACTCAGTTGTTCACGTGAGGAATCTAATAAAAAGTTATACCAATGAAAAGGTCTTTGAGACTCTCTACCATATTTTTATAATGAGTAATCTTGTCATCCTTAGTTTGATAGTCATCATTGACTTGGTTGATAACTAGCTATGATTCTCCTTAGATATTTAACTCTTGTATCTACCATTGAACTACTATCCTTAGACTTGTGATTAGGGCTTCGTACACAACAATGTTGTTAGTACATGGAAATGATAGCATATATGACTTTGGAATACAATCACCTTGAGGGGTGATACAAATATTACCCACCCCTGATCCATGTTGGGTGAATGATCCATCAAAATACATTTTCTATTGATTTGTTAGATTGACAAGGAATATTGATTCATCAAGGAATTCAAATATCAATAGATTCTTTGCATAGATAGGTGCATTTTCTAGTTGGTCCATGATCACTTGTCCTTTGATTTCCTTGTGCTCCATGTAATCTATGTCAACTTCGATCAAGATCATCACCCATTTGGTCATTTTCCTAGTGAGAGTTGCTTTGAATAAAAAGTATTTTATTGGGTCGATATTTGCAATAAGCTTGATTTGGTGCGACAGTATGTAGTGTCTAAAATTTTGTGAAGCAAAAGCCACTACTAAGAATTCTTTCTCAATGGATGAATAGTTCATTTTATATCCCACCAAAGTCCTACTAATGTAATAGATAGCTCTTTCCTTTCTATTTTCGTCATGTTGTGCTAGAAGAGAACCTAATACTGCTAATGTTGCTGAGATATATAGGATCAATGGTTTGTTTGGTATCAGTGGCATGAGCACTAGAGGTGTCAATAGGTAGTCTTTGATCCACTAGAAATATTTATCACACTTCTCATCTCACTTGTAAGTTATTCCTTTATGCAGAAGATGCGAGAAAGGATGGATCTTGTTTGATAGTTGTGTTATGACCTTCTGATGGACTATAGCCTTGTAACCCTCTCATCTACTTTAATGTTTGTAGTGGTTCCATGTCGAGGATGGATTTTAATTTTTTGGATAAATTTCTATCCCTCTTTGTGAGATGATATAGCCAAGAAGTTTCCCTGGTCTAGATTTTTTGGATAGTATGTGGATGGAGATGGCTAAGGAGAGGGATGTGAATAAATGGATTTGGATGATATGTGATAAGGGGAAGGATGAAGGAATCAAGCATCAAGTTCTATGTGAGGTAATAAGATCTCATGTTAGAAATGATTGTCAAATGCTGGTACAACTTGATTAGGATGGATGGATCATGCAAGACAATGGACTAAAGGGATTATATAGGGGAGATATGTGGGATAATGAATAGTATGTTGGAGATTGTATGGATGGAATGATGGAGTGGATTTGTGATGGAGGCATTTTTTCAAGACCAACATGGGAACATATGATGGGGGATGTGAAATAATAGAAGGATTAATGGATGGAGGATGTGGGGATAATGGAGGAGTTGGGATAGTGAATTTTGGGACATAAGGACCCAAAATAGATTTAGGAGATGGAGGATGTGAATGATTAGATTTTGGATTAGCAACTTTGGATGTCGTTATGAATTTTTCATTTGAAGGCATTGCATCCTTTTTCTTTGGGATCCACATGGTTTTGATTTTTTATTTAATAGGCTTGTGTAGTCTTTTTGATTGATTACACTTTTTGATGGGATTTTTCTTTTCTTCACCATGTCCTTTATAAGGGACATGGGCATCTTTAGATTCATGTGGACATTTGGATTTATGAATTTTTACTTTGGTAGCCAAAGTGCTTTCAATAGCAAGGGTATGGATGTGAGGAGATGGATGATGTGGAGAGAATATTAATGGAGTAATGGAGGTAGGATTTTGGAGATGGGGTTTGGATGGAGGAGGTATAGTTATGTGCCTTTGTTGATCTTGATTAGGGATTATGAGAGATGGATTTTTATGATGGGTGATAGGAATAGGCGATTGGTGGATGAAAGGATGAGCACGATGAGATGGAGGAGGTGATTTCAGAATATAAGGTCCTAAAATGGACTTATTATATGAGGGATGTGTGAGGGTTGATGGAGGGACATAAGAACCCAAAATAGATGTAGTATATGGATGATGGTAGATGGTGGATGGAGAGACATAAGGACCCAAAATGGACTTGGAGGATGAAGGAGGAATATGGATGGTTGTTTTGAGGAAATATTATGGAGGAGGGGGGATGGTGGCAAATGGTGTGGTGGGGTGGTGGGAAGATCCTATTATTCTTTTGGAAGAGGCTCGCTTAGGATGTACAAAGGTTGTACCAACATTTTGGAGTCTTGAGATATATATCCAAGACCTTGTGTACATGAATTTTATTTGACATGGATGGGCTCTAAAATACCTTGCTCATGAAGGCCTAAACATTTTCCTTGATAGTTCATAGTCTTGAGCATTCGATCTATGGTAGGATGCTTATTATTTTGGAAGCATGATGCAAGTCCATTATTAGGTGGGGGAGGATGGGCAGTGTATATGTGTTGTTCTTCTTCTACAAGAAAACCACCATGAATGTAAGAGTACCAAGGGGATATAAAAGTGGTGTTGGGATAGCTTGGTTAGATGGCGATGAAGGATCATGAGATGGAGATGATGGGATTGTAGATTCTTCATTGGGAGGATTGAGTGATAAGGGATCATGAGGGCCATATGAGATAGAAGACATCATGAACAACCCATTTGGACTTACTAAGGAGGAAATCATGGAGTACAAACAAGAACATCAAGCCTTAGAAAATGTGGCTCCAATTTCCCCATCTTTTGTTGTGCAATAATTAACACAAGGCTTGATTTCATCAACCATGCAAATAAAGCCATTGCTAGGGCTAAATCAAACACCCATTCCTGGTATTGCAGCTATTCTTTCTAAGGAATTTTTCCACACTCTTCCATTGGAAATAAACACATTTGTGGGTATCCTAAATACCAATCCATATCAAAACACCACTTGGAAATATAACTTTGGTGCTCTTACTATTCCTGAACACATCTTACATAAAAAAAAAACCACTTACACTTCATGAATCCACAAAAACCTCAACATATTGAAGTCACCCATCTTCATCCATCCCCACAAGTACTACAAGTATTCCCAACATCACACAAGGTAGTATAGTCCAAGTGTCTCAAATAGACCAATAAGGGCATGCCAACACCCTAACACAAAGTCAACCCTTAACACAAATAGGGACATCTTTATCCAACCCCACAATTGGTTCATCCACACCATTGGTTTCACAAAAAACATCCATCCCAATCATCACCAACCTAAATCAAAACAACCCCTTGGTTACAAACCCCATCAACCAAGGTACTACCTTGATCCCACCTCAAGTACAACAAGGGAACCCCCTACTCTATGGTCAAGGGAATCCTTTCAATCAATTACAAGGGTTGAGCATGTCATTTCCATCACAATATCTAATGGCACCATTGTCATCTTTTCCCTTGGTTCCCCATGTCATGCAAAATCAAATGGGACCTCAAACTTACATTCCTCCATCCCAATCCACCATCTTACAAGGAATGTTAAACCAAGGGAACCCCCGACCTCTCATCAACAACCCACCACCCGTGCAAAACATCAACACCCAAAACCCATCATAGATGTTCCAACAAACAACTAATCCTACATTGTAAGCATATTCCTTAGCTTTACAACAAGCACGAAAGGCTTACCAACAAGCCATCCAACAACAAAAACAATAGAAAGTATCCCAGCACAACAACAACAATAACAACATCAAGCAACCTTAGCAACACAAAACAGTAGCAACAACAACAAGCAACACTAGCAACACAATAACAACAACAAAAACAAGTAGCCTTAGAAACACAACAACAAGAAGCAACCCTAGTAGGGCAACAACAACAAGCAACCTTAGCAACACAACAAGCACAACAACAATCCATCATGGTGCAACAACAACAACAAGCCCTAGTGGCTCAACAACAACATCAAGCACAAGAAGCCCTCATGGCCCAACAACAACAACAATCCTTACTAGCTTAGTAGTATGCCCAACAACAACAAGGTTCCTACTATAATCCTCAATAGAACATCATTAATACAAACATGTTAGGAACATATATGCCTCTACCACAATCACCTTCACAATATCCTACACCACCATACACATCATACAACACCCCATCATATCAAAATCCCACATAAAATTCATCCGCCTTCCCACAATATGTTCCTCCACCAAACCCACAAGATGATGTAGCATCACAACTCAAGGAGTTAACACAAGAAATGCAAGATCTTCGAATGGGAAAATGAAGAAGCCCCATACAAAAAATGGTAAAATGGAATCCAGTTTCTAAAAATGTAGTTTATTTGAAATTTTGATGAATGGTTAAAAAATAAAGTAAAAAATACCAAACATTGCTTTTTGAAAAAAAAAAACAGATACACTAATAAAATAAATTAAAGATGAAAAACTTAACATACTCAAAATGTGAAAAAAATTACATGGTTAGATATTTAAGAGAGAGATTAACATTATCTTGGTTTTTTTCTAACCTGACATTGAAACATATGCAAACCTAATGGGGAGCATGTTCGAGATTATGTCATTTTTTTTATAATTTACAAAAACCCATCTTTGGATGTTGAAAAGTCACTCCAAGCCTTTGGGTTGGAAGCCCAAGGTGAATCCAAGCCAAAGGCTTGGAAATTTTGAAAGCAAACAAAAATTCAAGCATGCTATAATGTGCTCACATTCTATTTTTCTTTGAAAAAATTCTCTCTCCCTCTCTCTCTCTCTCTCTCTCTCTTTCAATGAAACTATATGCATAAAATGAACATTTATATAAGTTGAAATTTATATATGGACATTTAATTTATTATAATTTAAGTTATATTTCATCTATATAGTTTAAGGATGTTTGAGAATGGTTTTAGATATCTAGGAGTTATAATGCATATTATAGTTTTTGGAAGATCTTATAAATTTTTAGACAATCAAATTTTAGTAATCAGTAGGATCCCATCATCTTGCTCTCTCTCTCTCTCCCTATCTCCACCTCTTTCTCTACCTCTCTCCCTTGAGATCAAGATCTACCTCTTTGTCATCTCTCTCTCTCTTGCTCTCTCCTTCCCTCTCTAATTCTATCTCACCTCTCTCTCTCACTACCTCTGACTCCCCCCTTCCCTCTCTGTGTGTGTTTCTCTTTGTCTCACTTCTCTCTCTATCTCTCTATCTCTATCTCTCTGTCTCTCTATCTCTCTATCTCTCTCCTTCCATCTCTACTTCTCTCTATCTCACCATTCTCTCTTCCCCTCTCTCACTCTATCTTACCTATCCCTCTTTAACACTCCCTCCCCTCCTACCTCTCCTATATATATCTCTCTCCTTCCCTCTCTACTCTCTATCTCACCAATGTCTCTTCCCCTCTCTCACTCTATCTTTCCTATCCCTCTTTACCTCTCTTTATCTCACCTATCCCTCTTTAACCCTCTCTCTCTCTCGCTTTATCTCCCTCCCCCCTCTTCTCTCTCTCTTGTTAGGATTAAGGTTTCATCCACCTTGTGAATCCTATGTCATGGTTCCAACATCCTTGGAAAGTGTCCCTAGGCACTTAGGGTGTATTGGAATAATATTTTATAATATTAATTCTCACCATTGTTTGTAATATACTCATAAGGGGTGATGGGTCCACTAGCAATGGTAAAGGTGGGTTGTGGACATAAATATTTAATATTATTTTCCCCACATGTGGAAACCTAGAATGGGATAATAAAAGATCAAGGAAATGAAAAATAAATGACTATTGGGATCCTCCAAGTGGGAGCTTGGAAATAAGCAACATGTGTCACTTGGTTTTCCATCATTTATTACATTTAGTGTAATGTTTATCTCTCATGGTTGGGATCCCAAGTTGGAGGGAAATCATTGGATCTAAAACTGGTATCCTTTCACATTTTGAGGAGGTAATATGTTGGGGAAATTTGGAATGAAAATGTCATCTTTGGGCACCATGTTTGGTGCATTAGATTCCTTCACAAGTCTATACAATTAGCCTCTTGGATGTAGAATTTAGGAGGAATAGGTGAATGTAGTGTTACTCTGCAGGAACAAGAATAGGTGGAGGCATAAGGAGGTTGTTCATAGGTACACAAGTGCTACCATGTTGGAGGAAAATAGGAGAATTGAAGTGGTTGTATTGTAATCTCATTTATTTGATGATAATACATACTTGGCCTCTCTTCTTGGTGGAGTTTTTTCCTGCACGGGTTTCTCCACATAAATTTTGTATTATGTGATGCTCTTATGTTGCTGATTTTTTCCTCATTGCTGATATCTTATGTTGATGATATTCTTAATTTATTTTTGTTATAATTTCACATAAGGTAGTGTTCATAAGCATGATATTTTGGCTATTTTTTGGCATCATAAAGAAGATGGATCATCTAATTATGGTCTCCCATATTTAGAAAAATTAATTTCCATATTTGCATATAAGTCTCAGATTTTATGTTTTTGTAGTCCAAGAATTATTGTTGGATGTTGTTGATATGTGGTTTTCATTGATGTCAACATTATTAGCATTGATGTCTTGAAGGTTGTATATGTCGAGGATATTGAGAAAATTGTTATAAGAGAAGTTATAGGTTGACAAAGGTGCAATGAAGTTCATATTGGTGCCTAGCTCAGTATGATGGTGATAAGAGGTTGTGGACTAAAGTGTTTGTTGTTGAGTATATCTAGTTTATCCACCAGAAGTTTCAGAGATCCACATGAAGATTTTATCGTGTTATGAATAGTTGTGTTCTAACAATTTTTATGTTGCTTCAGTTGGTGTTCCTGATTGGAGTTGATGTGATTCTAGTAAGTTGAGTTGTTGTGGATTCTTCTCTGATGATTCATGATGCTCGTGGATGTTTCTAGATCGTGCTCTATCTTTGTTGCATGTCTGCATTGATCCTTGTGCTCGCCATCAGTGACTTTCTATTGTGTGTTTGTGTTTTCCATGTTCTTGGCTGACATGGTGATTGTAGTGTGTTGTGGATCTATGAGGAATAATTTTTGAAGATGTTTCATCCTTGGGAATATTGTTTTGGATCTTCATTATGTTGTTGCTGACTATGCTTTGTTTGCATTGAAAATTTATTTATCAATATGGGTCGATAGTGTGTACACATTTCATATTTTTATATTTTGTTTTGGCTAACAAGTGGTTGATGCGATCCCGTGTTGTAGATATATAAGAGCAATTTTTTGAGCAATGTAAAGTGCAATGCAAGTGTGTGTGCAAAAATTAGATGTGTGAATAATGTTCTAATCATTCGAATGTAAAGCAGAGTGTGAAGAAGATTGAGCGAAGTGTGAAGAAGAGTTTCTATGCTTAACTGAAATTGTAATTAGGCATTAGCATATGATATTTTCTCAATTCAATACCCTGCTAATCTAATCCAAATATTTTTGTAAGATAGTGTGTCTTCTTTGGGCAGTGAGCCCTCTTATATTTGAGTAGTGAGCTCTAGGCATTGTGCCTGAATGCTTGTGAATTCCTATTTATCATTATTTATAATTTTAACAGGGTATAATCTTGTGGACTAACCTCCACCATGGTTTTTCCCCTAACAGGGTTTCCACATAAAAATCTTGGTGTTATGTGTGTTTCTGATGCTATGATGATTTATGCTTTCATGATAATTTATCAGATCTGAGAATAAGTTGAATAAGGTTAATAAATTTAAAATTTTGTGACAACTGATTCACCCCCCTCTCAGTTGTCTTCCCTTGTGTTGCCAACAATTATATCTCATCCACTAAAATCATATTTGGATAGATATTGAATTTCCCAACAATCAGTATTGAACCTATTTATTTCTCATCATCTCTCTCTCCCCTATCCCTCTCTACCTCTCCTTCCCTCCCTCCTCTCTCTCAGTCTCTCCTTCCCTCTCTACTTCTCTTTATCTCACCACTCTCTCTCCATCTCTCTCCCCCTACCCCCCTCTCCCTCCCTCCCTCTCTAATTCTCTATCTATCTATCTCTCCATGTGTGTGTGTTTATCTTTACCTTACATATCTCTGTCTCCCTCCCTCCCTCTCTCTCTCACCTATTTATATCCCTCCCTCCATCTCTCCACCTACTTCTCCCTCTATCACTTCCTACCACTCTCTCTATCTACACTTCTATATCTCATCTCTCTCTCTCTCTCCCTACCTCTCCCTCCCTCCCTCTTTCCATCTCTACTTCTCTCTATTTCTCATCTCCCTCTCTCTACTTACCTCTCCCTCCCTCCCTCCTTCCCTCTCTCCCTCTCTCTACCTACCTCTCCCTCCCTCTCTCTCCCTCCATCTCTACTTCTCTCTATCTCCACTCTTCATCCCTCCATCCATCTCTCTTTAGCTAGGAAGATGTAAGTAAAGAGAGAGAGATACAAGGAGAGGTAGGTAGAGAGGGAGAGGGGAGATAGAGATTAGATAAGGAAGGAGTGAGGGAGAGAGATATGGAGAATAGTGATATAGAAAACTAGAGAGTATGGAGGGAGAGAGAGATGTGTGAGAGAGAGAGGGAGGGAGGGAGTAGTAGGGAGGGAGGGAGAGGTGAGATAGAAAAAGATAGAAAGGGAAGGATAGAGCTAGAGAGAGGGAAGGATGGAGGGAGAGGGAGAGGGAGAGAGAGAAAGAGAGGGTGGGGGGAGTAGAGAGGGGTAGGTGATATAGTGATAAGTAGAGAGGGAAGGAGGAAGGGAGAGACATTGAGAGAGAGGGAGGGAAGGAGGTAGAGAGGGATAGGTGAGATAGAGGTAAGTAGGGAGAGAGAGGTGGGATAGATAGTAGAGAAGGAAGGACAGAATAAGAGAGAGAGGGATGGAGGGAGAGAGGGGGGAGAGAGAGAGAGAATTAGGGAGAGAGAGAGAGAGAATTAGGGAGAGAGAGAGAGAGTGGTCTAGAGCGTAAGGGATAAATAATGAGTGTGTGTGAGAGAAAGATGATACTACTTGCTAATTACTAAGATTTGACCTCTTGGTTACAAAAAATTGACATGTTGATTATTGAATTTTGACTAAGTCTAAAAAATTATAAGGTCTTCCAAAATTTAGAATTCACATTATAACTCCTAGAAATATGAAACCATTCTCAAACATCTTGAAACTATATACATGAAAGAGAAAGAGAAAGAGAAAGAGAAAGAAACATTTTCAAAGAAAAATATAATGCTATAACACACTTGCGTTATGAGAAATCCCATAATGTGAGCATGTTATAATGCACTCGCATTATGTGCAAACCATAATGTGAGTGTTTTTCATTATAACACACTCATGTTTTCTCTTTTTCGGTCCAAAAAGTGGAGTGGCCACTTTTTGGTCCCTCATCTTGATGCACATGCCCATTATAACTCCTAGATATTGAAAACCATTCTCAAGCATCTTGAAATTATATACATGAAATATAACTTAAGGTATAAGAAAATAAATGTCCATATATAATTGTCACTTATACTTAATTTTTATTTCATGCATATAGTTTGAGGAAGATGGATAGTGTGAGCTATATAAGGAGGTAGATAGATAGAAAGAGAAAGAGAGACAACTATTTTTTCTTCTTGAAAATGTGAGTGTGATATAGCATGCTCACATTATGTCTTGTACGGGACCGAAAATTGGTGTGGCCACTTTTTGGTCCCTAATCTTTTTGCAGTTACCCCTATGTAGGTGATTTTGATGATGATAAATTTGCTTCAATTTTCCTAATGAATTTAGGATCAACAATAATTAGTTGGAATTCAAAAAAGTATTCAACATCGTCTCTTTTTTAGTAGAAGCAAAATGTATGGTAGCTTTCAAGGAAACTAGGGAAGTATTGTGGCTTAGAAATATTCTTGAGGATTTACAATATAAATAGGTTTTATCAACACTTCTTATATTCAATCAACACTTTTATAATCACAATGGTAAGAAATATAGCATTTCATGATAAAACTATGTGCACATCAACACCAAATTCTATTTGAGTTGGAATTATGTGAAAGATGCTTGTGTCTAGTTGTAAGGAAATTAGTAGATATCTAGACAAAGGCACTTGGAAAATAAAATTTTGAAAAATTTAGAGATATGCTTTGTCCCACTACAAACCTTGTATATTTAGATGAGGTGTAATACTATATAAATAATCCTATGTCTTATTAATATTTTTTCATAAATGTAAATAGTCATCTTAAAAATAAACTAACTAGCCATTTGGAGATGCACTAAGTAGTCACTCCATTTGTAAATTTGTACATTACTCCTCATTTGTTGAATACAATTTTGTGCTTGCATTCTATTTGTTATTTTTATTTTCTTAGTCTAATTTCCTAGCTTGACAATACTCATGCTTCCATAATATAGGGAAATTTTGATTTAATTTATTTCACTACAAAATTCCCATAAACTATTATGTACATTGTTAGTAATTGTAGATTTTTTCTATAGTCTTAATGTCTAAGGTTGTGTCAATTTTCATGGAGCTTCACCTCTAAAATAAAAATGTCTAAAGGGTCATGTAATCTTGCACATCACCCAAAAATATTTCCTTAACGTTTGTTTGAATTTTACCATTTTTATTTCTTGTTGTAGGTGCTTTGTTCTTACTATTGATCCATGTTCTTACTACAACCCTCTAATTACTCACACATAGATACCATCAATCATCCTATGCAGTATTGGGTATTACTCTTGAGGCCTCTAAATTAAAATCAAACTTTGTAATAGGATGGTGAGCATTTATGCATTTTCTAATTTGTAATTTATTATTATGTAGCATGTTCTTTTATGAGAAGGGACATCATTTAGACTATGCACCTTTGTATTTGAATTTTGTAATTTGTAAGGTCCCCAATTTGTAAATTAGGCCTGGGGAAGATCATTGACATGTAATACCATCTTTGTGGTTGACAACATCTTCCTACATCCACAAACCCATATAAAAGGATGATAAATTAATCAATGAAGAATAAGGAGGAAAAGAAGAAAATTAGATTTTAGATAGCATAGTTTGATGTAAATCTTGGTGTTGTAAATAATTATATTGTACATGTATATATTATAACTACTTATATAAAAAAATGTATCATCTAATATTTTGCATAATCTTGTTGTTCAATCTTTTTCTTAAGATTAACCTTATGTTATAAGGTACTCTTGCATTGTATTTTTTGATTTCTATGGTTGTGTAACAAGAAATAATTGTCTTTCATTAGACTCTCTATTTGTGAATACATCATCTCGTAATTCAAAAAGGTTTTATTAAGCACATACAACTCTATTTTGAGTTGTGTTGCTAAAAATAAACCAATATAGTAAGAATATGTATCTCTAGCCATTTAATTATTGAAATATTTTATTATTTATGTGCTAGAGAAATTTAGATTCCTTAAAATTTCATACGTATGAACTTATTGGTTTATGTTTTCACTAGTAGGATAAGCGGTTGTTGTGTTTAGATTAGTTATTGATTCATTTAGTTTAGAGTAATTAGATCTAAAATATCATCTATAAGATAAGATTTTATTTTATTCTTGTGCTTGGGAAAAAAGGTAGCATAAGTTTAATTCAATTTATTTTGCTTTGTGATGAAAATCTATAGAATCATTTTGCATAGTGCTCAAGCACTCATAGATTTTGTAGTCTAACATTTAGGACTAGTTTTTTGTTATAAGGGAGCTTCCCTTTTTAGGTTTATCTCACATAATATTTTATTTTTTATTATATTAAAGGTAAAAATTAAAATACTTACATATTTCTAGTTGGAACATTCATTGTGAGGAAATTACATAGAATTGGCATTCTTACATGTATCGTTTATTGTGTGTTTTATATGAGAATTTGAATAATCCCTTTCATGTTGGCATATTTATAGTAGTCCAAATGCAAGCAAAAATAAGGGTAAAGTGTAATGGTGAAAATTGGACATCTTGTAGTTTTTGACTTTTTTTTGCACTCAATTTATCCTATTTATCTATAAAATGATGAAGTTAGTGCGTAAAATGATATATTTTTCCATGTATGTTGGCAAATAATCTAATCCTAGCTCGATTCTACCTATGCCCATCCCTAAGGGCCAACCCCAAACCTTAGTTTATCCATACACCTCCTAGGTTCATATATGTACTCATAACATTAAACTAGTTCAATTCTATGATTTGTAGAAATGAATTAAAATTTTAAAATTTAAATTATAATATTTGGGCTGAAGATGACTCTCTCTATTATCCATTATAATGTTAGGATAATAGGTGTCATTCACTTTAAAATCCTAAAGTCTTATTTTTAAATTGTAGACAATAAATAATGTGCATTCTCAAAGAATCATGGAAAGAGTTGAAGTGTTTAGCCCTATATGTGTGGGATAATTATTTATTATTGGTTTATCTTACATGTAATTATAATGACATTTATCATGGGAGGTCACAAAAGAAGTCAAATGGGCCTCATGGAGTGTCTTTTTTACTACATGATATGACAAGGCATTAATTTTCCCTCATGGAGTTTCTAGAATTGAGAAAGTTGGCTTAATGAAGGAATTTTAATGTTATGACAACATCTATGATGCATAAGTGGCGTACAAGTAGTTACATTTTATTCTAGGAGGTTGACCAAGTAGATATGCGTTAGATTTTTAAACAAGGTTTGTGGGCACTTAGTTTTATCCCATGGTATTTTGTCCCTTGTTTGTTAAAACCATTTATGGTTTTATTTATTTATTTTCATTGGTTCTATATATTGGAGCCTTCAACTAGAGGTAATATGCATGTTCTTACAAGTACATAAGTATTGTTGAAATGCTATCAAATTGAAGGGAGAATTTTGTTGATTATGCACTCTTGGTTTAAAGCTTAGTACATCATTGTACTCTCTTTGAGGGTGGAGTTTTTTTTTCTCAAAATGGTTTCTCCTCATAAATTTGGTGTTATGTGTTATAGTATTATAGTTTGCTAATTTTAAATGTTTTTTTTCCATTTCTATTATTTGGTTCATACACAAGCATGATAATATTTGTACACTTAATTTGATGTTGTTGCTACAATAATACACTCTATAGTACAATATATAAGTTTAACTAAAGCCCAATTTCTGTTCGATTGCATGATATTATTTTGTACAAAAAGACAAAACCTCACTCATTTTGATGATCTAGTGCATATCAAACACACATTTAAGATCTAAGATCAAGAATTGAATACATCTCTAAAGCATTATGTAGTGACACTAATATTACACTAACATCTTAGGCATATTACATGATTGTGTTTTATCTTCAATCATTGTACCAAATCATTAAATTGGCATTTTGTTGGTAGGAGTGTAATCCTAACTTACTATCTTATTACATATGTGTGTCAACATTACTATTTTATTATTGTATGTTCATATATTAATGTGAGTCTTTATTTAAAAGTGTAGAAGAACTTAGTCAATATATTTAAATCTATGGATCAAATTCAAACACAAACAATTTTTAATTCCAAAACAATCATCTTTTAGATCTTAATTTTTGAATACACAAATAAATCAATCAAATAAATATCAAACCAATAACTAAATACTACTATTTAATTTATTTAAATTTTATATATTTATTTCGATAATTACAATTCCAATTCTTTGTTAAAAATAAAAATAGATATAAATATTTATTATAAAAAAAATATTTTTTAAAAAAGATGTAAGAGCATCAAAAGAGTACATAAAGATAAAAGTGAACAACACAAACCACAAAATTCAAGAAAGAGAGAATCAAAAAAGTGTGATTATTTCTTTGCCAATATCAAATCAAATCCTATCCTTTCCAATTATACAAAATTCTCTGTTTAATATTTAAATAATTAAATAGGAAGCCCGTTTTTCTTTACTTTTAAAAACCTTAAAATAGTTTACTACGTAATTACTTTAAGGAGAGTACTCACGACTGTCTCTCCATAATAAATATCAAGTGCAGTTGCAACCCAAAATATTCTGTAGAGAATTCTCTGCTGCAAAAAACCAAAAGCCGTTTTCGTACGTGAGAAAAAATTCCCCCACAGAAATGATCATAAGCAGATGACAAGTGGAGGCCGGCAATGAAAATAAATAAGAACAGTGGGGAAATAACGTACATATGCTGTATAGTTGCCCATCCAAATCTATCAAATCACTTATTTGTCCTGCTTTTTATATGCAGATGCTTTACTTTTCTTTGCTTAACCAGCAAGACACCCAAAAAACCTTCCTCGACAGGGAGAGATGTTTTTCTTTAATCTAAAATAGGCAGGGTTATAACTGATATAAGGTGGAGCACCAGTGTATGTAAGTTCGTTCTGAGTTAAATTTGCAATTTGAAAGCAGCCATGGAATTTTCGGGACTTTACAGTGGGAGTGGGCAGGACAAGAATGTGAGAGATTTCGAGGAATTGGTGCTCAGATGGACTGTCCAGGAAATTACGAATGAAAATCTCTACAGTGATAAGGTCAGATATTTATAAATTTAGAGAGATGTTTTTATGTTTAAAATTGCATACAAATGCTTTTGAGAAGGGGTTAGTTGCAGGTAATTTCCAGTTGCTAGGCTTCACTTACAATTGGTTGGGACTGAGAAAATAGTACATAAACCTTCTCTCTTTCCTGTTTTTTTTGGGCAATAAATGAACGAATGAAGATTTTTAATAGTGTCCACAAGGTCGAACAGTGTATGGAACATAAATATGAATGTCAATATTGTAAGTGGAAATCAATTTTATGTTGTGTATTTGAATTTAGAGGGATAGACTTGTATACTTCAAATAATGATGTGCTTGTATACTTCAAATTTAGAGAGGTAGAGTTACGTATTTCAAAACAGTACAGATGCTTGCATAAAGAGGTCATATATATGAAATTGACCTCTTGGAAATGTTTGATTTCAGAGGGGATAGATGCATACTTCAAAATAATAGAGGTGCTTATATCATGCAACAAATTAATTTCTTGTTTAGTGGAATGATCTCTAATTTGGACTCACTTTAATTGCTTAGTCTTTAAGCAATGACTGATATATAAATGATATATTTTTGTAAAAGTTGGTAGATTATATGAGTCTTCATTGATCTGAACTATTTACATTCAACGAACTTTTAGATTGTCTATTTCTCACCTCAGTTTGAAATTGTAGTATAAATTGATCTGAACTTGTGCACTTTTGGAGAAGGGCATGTGGTTTAAGGGCAAGGTTGTTTTTCTTCTGAAGCCTTGGTATTTGCCTGCCTTAAAATTTCTTACAGGATTTTGGGTTTTCATGGGCCACAAACTATTTTTTAGCAGTCATCTTTTTGAGAATATGTAGTTGCTACTTATTTTCAGATCTCTTTTTCCAAACTTTATTTTCAATTCGTAAGTAGTAGCTGCTCCATTAAAATAGGGAAAGATTTCAAATTATCCTTTTTCTGTAGCAGAAAACATACTTAAGCAACCACATGGGAATTAAGCAGAAACCACACTTAAGCAAAAGATAGTTTAGAATCTTGTGCCAAAAAATAGGAGCTCTAAGTTGTTAGGGGTGTCTTTAGGGTGGGGCTGAAAGTTTCTCCCGCTTGCTTCCTAAAATTTTGCTACCACATGTTATTCATTTATATTTTTTTAAATTCTTACCAATAATGTTTTAGATTTTGCTATAAAATTGCAGATTTAGCATTCCTTGTTGCTAAAAAATAATCATGAGACCACTAGCTTCTTGAAATTTTGGAACTTAAAGTTTTAAGCTTGCTCATTATTACAAAATCCGTGGGACTCCACTTATAAAAACTCTTAAATTTTTTCAGCAACCCTGTTGAGATATTTTAGGAAGCTAGCGTCCATGGGATCACAACCTTAGAGTACCATATCTTATGTTACAATTTTGGATTGATTCGTGTTTAACAATCATTAAAAAATTTCTCAATACCTTTTTGGCTCTTTCTTAAAAAAAGATGCTCTCTCCCATCTTACTTTTGCTTGCAATCAAGTTGAGTTGGGTATTTCAAAGGGTTTAATAATGAAGTCTAGTTGAAAGTACACGATTGGATTTGGAAGAACAACTCAAATATGAAAATTTGACTTTTCTATGTCAAATTGCTACACTTTGGGGCATCTTGTGAATACTTTTATGAAGGCTAAGCTTAAGTATTTGAGTCTAGCCTTGTGGTGGAAGGAGGCTTAGCCTCATCAATAGAGAGTTAAATGTTTGCTTCCAGGGTTTCTCTTAAGCCTCCTCTTACGTCCTTTGTTCCTTCTCTTAATAAGTGATGTTAATGAGGGGTCTTGGAATGCCCTTTTGGCTTATTTAGTTCCTCCTTTGGGCATGGAGCCCCCTTCTTATCCAAAGGGGGATAAGGTGTTTGGTGCTCCTTTGGCTCCTCTCTCTTTGATAGCATTTAGGGATGTTTTTGGATGTTCCTCTATGGAATATTTGTCTTCACCTTCTTTGAGATTAAAGGTTTTGTTTCCTTTGTCTATGGTTTCCTTTTTTTTGGACTTGTCTTATATGGCTTCTTTACTAACTCCTCTTTTGTAGCATGGTTTGTGACCTTCGGTTTCAAGCACAACTATTGGGCTAGGTAATTGTTAGAGTGTGTTGGATCCTAAAGATAGATGATTTGAATTAGGACAAATGTAGTGTCTCATGAAAGATCAAGAAAGAAATCTCAAATGGTTTTGCGATTGTATTCAAAATTTTAAAGTTCTTGATTTTGTTTGTTCATCCCTTCTCCTACATATGATTTGTCCCCCTCTTTTAGTCTTTATTGTGTTGTATATGTTTTCTTGCTTCTTGAGGATGGGAGGCCATCCAACACTTTATAATTTAATAGAAGAAATATTACATAAATTGAATATGGATATATAGTTATGTTTTCAAAACTGCATATAATTGTGTTTGAGAATTGTTTGATTAAAGACAACAATTTCGTTGGCACCCCTTTTTGTTGTGCCTCTTTTCCCTCTTTTGCTCCCATGTTGTGCATTTGAGCCCATTTGATTCATTATTAATAATCGGCTTGAGACATCATAACTAGGTCCGCTAGGTGTTGACATGCAAAAAACCACAAAAGGTCTATGTTCGGGTTGTTTATGGTGTTTTTCTTAGTGTTTTATGTGTTGTCAAAGTTTCAAACTTTCTAGATTGTCCCTACCAACATGCTTTTCCTATCCGATCCAAAGATTTATAAATTTGTCTAAGTGTGAGATATATTCGCTCATTGGACTTGTCTCTCCATGGGTACCATTTTCATAGCAACCTCGAAGCCAAACAATCCTTGTTAAAATGCTTAAGTCTTTCATCTCCATTAGCTTGTCAAACTTTCCCATCCTACTTCAATATATTTCAATCTTTTGGAGTTGGAATTGTGGCTAACCCTTAACTTTGATCTTGACCTAACTCGATGCCTCGCTCTCTAATTGGGTTTCCTTGTTGGAATTCTCTCTGAAAAGGTGCATGATATGGATCAACTCTGAATCTCAATCCTGACATTCCAAAGGCTAATAGCCTTTTCAAAGTTGCTTATTTGGCCTTCCCCCATAACTTATTCCTTCATAGCTTGAATTCCTTGCCACTTCAATGCTTGATACTCCGATCTCGGGCATGAGGTATGTGTCATCTTCAATCCCCAAAGTCCAAAACTTGTGCCTTTTCCACAGTAAACCTTATTTACCCTCTTAGATGGCCTAGAATGCCATCAATGGATCTACAACATCCTACAAAATAAAGCATATTTTAATCAAAAGGGCATGGATCTACAAGAAGAAACAAATGAAAAAAGGATACCCTAATTAATTTGATAGTTGGGATTTTATAGCCCAATGTGTACATGTCATATCCAAGTTGTGTTTGCAGTTGATTTTTTAAGGTCCTCCATGCCTTATCATGGTAGATCCAAAGATACCATAAATGAAGAAAAGACTTGTAGATCTAAAAGGAACAATCACCCATGCTTCCATGGTACATTATGGCGAATTTGAGGCATGTTTTGGGGTGTGATTCGAGGAAAATGACACCTAGGGAATATAGGAGTTCTCTCCCATTGTGGGTATATGCATTTATTGTGGAATCAATATTTCTCTTCAGAGTATTAACAATAAAACACACGTGCTTCATTTGAAAAGAGGATGGAAAAAGAGAGAAAGAGGGGAGCATAACAAATAAGATCAACAAAGCATAACCCAAGGGTTCACATTTTTTGGATCAAGGTAAAGCATTTTGATACAAGTTTTAATGATTTGGGTTCATTTCAAATTTGTAATAAATTTTTTGTAATCTTTGTAGGTCGAGTGATTAAAGAAAAAATCAACCTTGAGTGTCTAACATACATTGTTGGATGTGTGCTAGCCAAACGATTGCAAAATCCTTGCAATGATTTTTTGTGGTATCTTCTTAGAATAATAAAGGAAATGTATGGGTATGCTCATGGATTATTAAGTAGACTCATTTAATATTTTGCAACTATCTATTATTTTCTTGAATGTAATTTTAGAGCCCAACTTACTTGTGCATCCTTGAAGACATAGTCTTTTGTGTTATCTAGATTAAGGTATCACCTTAGGTTTCAATTATTGCATATTTTGTATGAACTCAGAGACTTTGTCACCCAAATGGATATAGGCATCAGTCTACTAGTGGCTCCATCTCCTCACCATCATAACACACTCACAACAACTCATTATAAACTTATTTTTTAGTTTTATCTATTTTAGTGTATTCTCACCACGATATTTGAATGTATACAACATTAGGGCTATCATTAATCACATTCTAGACATTTATATGGTAGCTTATCTGGTTTGATAAGGCAGTTGACCTTGAGTATTGCAAACTAGCATATAGTAGTGAAGTGACAATTGAAATAGGGATGAATTAGGCAATGGATGTGGTTTTTATCGAAGTTAGTGTTTGGTCTTTGGAGTGATATTTTTGTAGCACCTTAGGGAAACCTCCCTTGGTTTAACAGAACTAGAAGTGTAGGAGGTCTTATCCACCTCAACAATAGGTCCTCAACTACCCAATTTGAACATAGATTTTGTGGTATTCTTCCCAAGTTTGACACCCTTGGCACTTGGGAGACTATTCAACCTTAGGGATTTGGGATCTACAACACATCACTAACAAATTTATTGATGTGTTGTTAGATTTTACTTATAATAGTTTTGTTGTTTGGGTTGGAAAAATAATAAATTAATTTTTGAGTATCGTTTTTTCATTTCTCTTGAATTTTCTAGTATTATAGTGACACCAAAAAACTTCCTATATTTTAGGGATCAAATGTACAAATCAAATAGAAAGATTATAATACAATTGATAATTAATTCAATGTCAATTGTCAAATTATTGATGTAAAGATAAGTCCAAAAGGTTTATATAATAGTAGCATTACTTAGAATCCCAATTGACTTGGAAAAGCAAATTTAGAAATGGTTCATACAACTCATCACTAACAAATTTATTGATGTGTTGTTAGATTTTACTTATAACAGTTTTGTTGTTTGGGTTGGAAAAATAATAAATTAATTTTTGAGTATCATTTTTTCATTTCTTTTGAATTTTCTAGTATTATAGGGACACCAAAAAACTTCCTATATTTTAGGGATCAAATATACAAATCAAATAGAAAGATTAGAATACAATTGATAATTAATTCAATGTCAATTGTCAAATTATTGATGTAAAGACAAGTCAAAAAGGTTTATATAATAGTAGCATTACTTAGAATCCCAATTGACTTGGAAAAGCAAATTTAGAAATGGTTCATACAATTACTTGGGATTCAGTTTTTCCTTTTTTTTTAAGGGGGGGAATAAAATCATATTAATCAAAACTTAGTTACAATAGAAATAGATATTTATAGGTAGCCACAACAACCATAAAATAGAGCAAAACGAGGGTCCACAAGGGAATCCTACTAGACCATCTAGCATGATACAAACAAGGATCATAAACCCAGGCCAAACTCACCACTATCCATCTTAACCTCACTAATTCAATCCTTGTTCTCCTCATTAATTATTTGAAGAAGCAATTGTAATTTTTCTTGGTCAAGACTACCCCAATTTTCCACTTGCTAATCACTCTGTTAACTAAGCAATCAACAACTCTATTCCATTCATTGGGGATATGAACAAAAGAAATTGTTTCAAATTTTATGGTTAACCAAATAATTTTCTTATCCACGAGGCTTAACCTCCATGAGCATTCCTAAAACTTTCCATTATTCAAGAGACCGACAAGTATCATAGAGTCAGTTTCACAAATAACCCATTTCCAGCCCTTTGCATAGGCTCTTTCAAGACCAAAGAGGATACCCCATGCTTCCTTCTAGTTGTTTGAATGAGTACTGTGGAAAGAAGAAAACAAATTGAATAGAGCTAGTCTTATCATAACTAATAACACCAATTCTAGTTGGACTTGGGTTACCCCTAGAGGACCCATTAGTATTGATCTTGCAAAAATATCTAGGGGGAGGAATCCATTTTCTAGAACGGTTCACCTTCTTGGCAAGCTTGACACTCAAGCTAGAGCAAACTTGTGAAGACGGAGAAAATGGAATACCCAAAATATTAGCAATGTGCAGATCAAAAGAAGAGAGAGGGCTTTCCTCTCCAAAATTGGCCTCAACAGTCTCTTTGAGCATACTCTTTATTTTTTCCCAAACTTGAGAAGCCTCCTTACTCACATTTTGAAAGATTTGTCAATTCTTTCCAACCAGATTTACCATAAGAAAAATGAGGGACTAACACCCCAAGCATCCAAAAAAAAGGAAGTCGAGGTCAGTGGATAACACACGCTAGCCCAAAAATCAGATAAGAGGGTTGAGTAATAGGTATGTTCTAGAGTTGCTACCAACGACTCCAGTAGGTATGGACATTGGAAAAAAAGGTGATTAGTTCCTTCCTCATTATTGCCACACAAGTAACATCTGGAAGGCCCCTGAAATCCTTTCTTGCAAAGATTCTCTTAGGTAAGGCAATTTTTTTGACTTAGCAGCCATAAAAAGAAATTACACTTTGGCCACCCAATTTTGTTCCAAATTCTTTCCCAACTAAGGTACTCAATGTCTCTTCCTTTCTAGGCCTCTAGAAACTGATAAGCACACCTCATAGAGTACTCACCTTTGAGATGAAGACCCCAAGCAAGATCGTCCAGATCCTCCAAAAAGTTGCATAGTCTAGCTGCCAAAATTGAAGCAAGGCTTTACCTATCTTCTGTAGAACCTCCTTTGGGCCAAAGTGCAGGCTCCTTCCAACTATGGAAAAGGGAACTTCTTGAAGAAAAGACATGTTTATAATCAACTACCTTGGACCATCCAGCCTTCAAAAAAATATCTTGCAAAGCATGGAGATGAGGAAAAGAAGAGATGATGGGGGGATGATTGTCCCAAAAATTATCCTAAAAAAGGGCTTTATTACATTTATTGTTAATCCAAAATAGTCCTTGCTTGATAATTGAAGCTCCATCTTTCAAGGTATTCCAAACCATTGATCCTTTACCAATCAACACCATCTGTGGGATTTCCTCCTCAACCACCCCACCTAAATATTTAAAGTTGGGGATTCAACCCCAAGGCTAATTTGGATGCTTACACCATCTCTAATATAATTTGGTAGCTAAGGTTTGACAGTTAAGCTTAAACAGACAAAGACCAAGACCTCTTGCTCTCTTGGACTTGCAAAAAAGATCCCAACTCAATGGACCCCACTTATAAGAATCAAGCTTTCCTTCCCAAAGAAACTTTCTAGACAGAGAATTGAAATCCTTAAGAAAACTCTTAGGTTTAGCTAAGATTAAAAAAAATGTATATATAGATAGTGCTTGCAAAATTGATGTTGGAAGAACCACCTATCTATAAAAGATAACCATTGAAGCATCGAGTGACTCACTCTCATCTAGAATTTATCCAAAATACTTTTTCAATGTTCTCTTCTAAGAGGGCTAGTAGAGAGGGGAATTCCTAGGGAATCTATAAGCATACTTCCAATTTGAAAATGAAGAATACCTACAATTTTGTATTGAACTATCTTAGAAGTATTGAAGAATAAAATATAGGATTTTTCCTCATCGATTTATTGGCCCAAAGCTGATAAATAAATATTGAAGGCTCTCTTAAAACATATTGCCTTATTAATTTCAGTTATTCCCATTAAGACTCTATCATCAACAAATTGCAGGTGAGTTTGAGTATTAATATTCTGGTTCCATGACCAACCTTTAATTATCCCTTGCTCTCTATGATGGTTCAACAATCAACCAAGACCCTCTACTATCAAGATGAATAGATAAGGGGACAAAGGGTCTCCTTGTCTGAGACCCATGGTAGCAAAGAATATAGTTGAAGGAGTACCATTGATAAGGATCGAAAAGGAAGCCGAGGTCACACAACTCATAACCTAGTCTATCCAACTTAAGAAAAATCCAAAACCAGATAGAATTTTGTGAAGGAATGACCAATTACCCTATCATAAGCCTTAGACATGTCCAACTTAATAAACATGGACTTCTCCTTAGAAGATGTTACATAATGGATGACTTTTACAACAATCACAATACCATCTAGGATCTAACAACCTTTCATAATTCCTCCTTGTTGAAGAGATATTAGAGAAGGAAATCCCCTTTTTAATCTTCTTGCAATAATTGTGGTAATTATTTTGTACCTAACATTGTAGAGGGAAATAGGATGAAAGAAGTCCAAGGAAGCAACACCCACTTTCTTAGGGATGAGAGCCAGAAAAGTCGAGTTGATGGATTTGAGAATTTGCTTGTTTTGTTGTGATTCTTTGACTACTTCCACAATACTCTATGGGGTTTCATCCACAAAAGGATACTTGAACACAAAGTGCTTTGGAAGATAAATCAATATAAGATGATATGATATTAGAAGTAACTTTTTTACAAGTTCTATATGTTGCAACCCATCTTGGGTGCCCAAAATACCTTGCCACATTTTGGAGGGAAAATAAATTAAAATAACTCTTCAAAACCCTTAGCCTAATCCTAAATAAGAACCTAGGCCCAAAATTGAAAAATTACAAGTTACATAGTAATGTCAACCCCAAAGGCCTTATAATAAATAAATCATCTTATTTGAATTAAGCGATTTATCCATGAAAATAAAATAATTAAAAATGGGAAATGACAAAGGACACATGGATGACCAAATCTAAAATCTCAAATTTCAAGGAAAATGAGCTTAGAGGGGAACACTGGACTTGTAGAGGAAGGCATGCTAGAGGTGATAGATCCAACAAGCATGATAGCATGAGATACTCTGAAATCCCAAAATTTACAAAGTGGGTGATCCCACAATATTGGTTTACAATTTTTGGACAAACTAGACACTAAACTGATTTTTTCGAACTAAATCTTCACTTTCGGGCACCTATAGCGGCTAAACCGTAAGGAATTTGAAGATGATGCAAACTAGTGATTTGTTACATTTTGTCTATAGATTCTAAATATATTTTTTTCAAAATTTTTGGAATTAGATTGCACTGCTTTTTCCATCTCCTTTGAAAAATAGTTTTTATTAGTAAACACCATTTTAAGGAGCGATGTTCATCGTATACAACATAACTTTTTTTCTATGAAGGATAAAATTCTAATTTTTTTGAATTTAGATTTGTAACTACGATATCTAACCAGTTCATTTGGTTTCATAGTGTTTTATTGAATATTTTTTTCCTTAATCAAGTTTTGAAGTTAAACTAATTACAATTTAGACATAGACGAACTATATACAACATAACTTTTTTTGTATGTATCGAAATTCAATTTTTTTTAACTGGATCAAGGACATCAATACCTAGCCTGAACATGTTTTTTAGAATTTTATTTTGATAATCTACTATTTTTCCACATGTGCAGAACAGATAGATTGATTTCCGGTGAAAAACCTATGTTTAATCAAACTAAAAAAACAAATACATAATAAAACCAAAACATATTAAAATTATATTCGATGGATAGCTCGTTCTGAGGACTACCATCATGTAGTTGGGTCTGTGAAGTCTCCTCCATTTTCATCCTCAACTTGAGCTTCAAAGGGAAAAATTCTGAAGAAATTTGGTGCTAGAGGGGGAGAAGGGGGAAAAGGGGGGGCTCAAATGAACCCAGGTTTGAGCAAACCCCCTCTTTTCCATTGTTTCTGTCATTAAAAAATGCAAAAAAAGTGATAATATGGTTCGCTCGAACTAGGGTCCATTCAAACCCCTTTTGGGTCCATTCGAACACCCCAGTTCATGCGAACCCCTAAAAAGCAATTTTTTTTCCATAGGAGCGTTTTTGAAAATTTCCTTCCTCACTAGAATTGTAAACTAGTTTTGTGGGTTTACCCAAGTGGAATTTTGGGAAGGAAATTTGGTATTTGAGGAAAGGATGCATGGATGACCAAACCCATAATCTTTGATTTCAAGGAAAACTGGCTTAGATGGAAAAATTGGACTTGTAGGGGAAGGCATATGAGGGATGACAAGTTTGACAAGCAGGATGACCACATATGAGATACTTCAAAATCCCAAAATTTGTAAAGTCACTCGAAGAAAAGTCAAATTACAAGGCATTGACCATAAAATCATCCTATAACAAATTTTACTAAGGATAATTGATAAACACACTTTAAATGAATACCCTTAGACAATTACTCAACATAGGTGTCCCAACTGAAGACTTCTCATATCAATTCTTAAAAAAGGATGGTGTAGACACGTAAAAATAACTAATGCATCATTTATCTTTGAGCATTTATCATTATCATTGCATCATATCATTATTGTTCTTTCGTAGTCTGTTACTTTGAAGAGCAACTAACAATGGAGAAAATCAAGATCTTTGTATGATGACTTTGCTTGTTATCTACATTCTAAATTCCGAGCCAAGATCTTGAGCTTCAATGTTCAGTGATTGTTGTAGTGCGAATTTTGTACTTTTATTGCATTGCTACTATTTGTGATTCACATTTTTCATCATCCATAGGTGGATAGGGTTATATACACAACTTATAGAGCACAACAAAGAAAACATTAGACACATAAAATTGAGGTGCCAACAAGTTGTAACTTGTACCTTCCATGTTTGATGGAGATGTTACATGATTACATGTCCTATTCTCACAATGTTTATATATACCCATATACCCACCTCCATCTCATACAATGTTTTAATTGGTTGTATATCCTCTATATACCCACATCTTATTTTCATACGAGAATCTCTTATCTATCATCTTGTAGATTTTCTATGCTTAACTCTTAAGCTTTGTCGATTTTGGGTGGCTACCTTTATAGTCAAATTTTACATGGTATTCAAGTGAACACTATCTAGAGTTTGTCCTATTCAAAAGATCTAGGATCTTGAAAACCTAGTATTCTATTCTCTTCCATGCTTAGATGATATAACAAATTAAAAAACTTTGAGAGAGATTGAATTATGGAGGGATTATTTCTTAGGTGAGTTAACATCATTGTATTTGCATTTTTATCTTGTGTTGTGTTTAGAGGATTTGAATTTGTTGGAATTTTTTCCTTTATTTGGTTCAAATCAAGGTTCAAGATTGAGATCCATGAGGGTTTTGAGGAGGGTTTTCTATTAGGCATCCATAGATCATTAATTTTTGGAGAATTTTAGATCATATTTGACCTTGTTATTGCATCTAGAAGACCTTAAACCTTAGAAATGCTTGTCAAGTTATTAAAATTAGAGTAGTCAACCTCAAGCTCATGAGGAAACATTTTGCTTCTCCTTCATAGAATATTTCATTTCATGTTATTTTTCATCCACATGTGTAAGTAGTATTATTTGCTAGCGTAATTGGTATGCAAGTTTTTTTTTTTGTGATTAGAACAATTAGTTGCAATATTTTTTGTAAAATAAAATTAAAAAAAACCTTAGTGAGGGGCACCATACAACTGTGAATGCCCCTTGTGCTCCCCATATTGGTCTACTAACAACTTTATTAAGCCTCAACCATTTCAAAGGCAACACACCCTTTTAGAATATAATAGAATAGAAGACTTTTAATGTCCATGAGACCATAGATGGCCTATTGGACAATAGAACCTGCTATTTTTTATTTGTGAAGTATTGATCCTTTGCTATTCAATTTGACAATGAACTCTCCCAGTCTCTCCATCTTCTCCTCATTGAATAAATCATGAAAGGACATTGCTGCTAAATTACTTATGTACTTGACTTGAATGCCTTTGTATGCATTGCAATGTAGAATAAAGTGTTTTTTTTGTTTCCAATATCCTCGTTGTGTAAAAGACACATACCCTCTCTTCCCAAACCTCTTTTGGCCTTTTCCACCTACTTGTTTCACACAGAAGACAATGCAAATTAGTCCTCAATTGGGCAATGATTCATATTTCTTTATAAAAGGTCCATCAACCATCTACAAGAAGCACACCTCTAAATTCAATACAAACCCTTGAATAGCGGGTTATATGACCTCAACCAATTTGCAACCCCTTGCCTTCAAAACACCCGTGGCTTTGAGATTCACTGCCCCTATTTTGGCATTTTCAGCTAGGTTCATAGTTATATTTAATGACTCACTAAATTTGGTAGAAAAATTTATAGGTTTGCTACATTTAATAAGTGAATTTAGACTTTTGAGATATGTGAGAATGGGGACAAATTGGAATAAAGTTATTTATCAACTTCCACATAATAACAATAGTCAATGTAGAAGGAAACTTATTCACCATGGGTAAAAAATATAAGGACAAAACGTTGGTCCCTTATGCACTTTTCACCATTATACTTCATTAGTAAGGTAGTCCTATGTGAGTGCTTATCTAAGTTTGCCATTTAAGTTTTAACAATATAGATAGTTCCATATAAATTTTAATAAGAATAAAAGATAATTTAAAATTTTCTCCTCTAGCGATGAAACTGCTACTATTTATAAATTGAAAATAATTTAAAAATGATAGACAATGGACAACTAAAAATATGCTTCATGATTGTACCAATTTTTTCCCTCTATTTTTATATTTTCTTTCCAAAATTTACTTCCAAAATATCTCTTTGTAACCTAACTAAAATATAATTTTTGGGAGATTTCTCTGCAATGTATTTCTCCACTGAACTCAGACATACAATGGTTAGCCTCTTCTAAATGCAGAGATTGCGCCGCTGCTCATACAGACGCTACAAAATCCAACAGTGATGCAGATGATGAATGGATTACTTTAGAAGCTTCAATACATGAACCAGTTTGTTAGATAACAATTCTCAATCGAGAGAAATGACGCAAAGTCCAGAATTTTTTCGTCCGTTGTCAAATCCTCGGAGTTTGCATATCGCCATGGAGAGAATGGGACTGTCGTTTGTTTTTTGATGAGGAACATTGGTTTATCGATATGACGAGGGCTTCTTCGTCAATGATAAGCCCCAAAAATACCGTTTCTCAGATTAAGCGGCAAAATTTAATCTTTATTTGCTTTCTTAATCTACAACTTATCCTCCATCATAGCACAAGTTGCAGATGGCTGTCATACCACACAATGGAAAAGAAAACAAGGCCGGAAAATCAAAGTGTATTGCAGAGAAATCTCCCATACAAGTTGTTTGATACGAACAAAAGTTGGGCGGGTTAAGTTAGTCACCACCGGTAACCTCACGGGAAATAAACAATTATAATCAAACTAACTAATTATATGTTCTTGATAATTCTATGAATTTCAACGTTCGTCAAGCAATATGGGAGATGCAATACTTGTTCGCGGGCTGAAAATTTTATTTAGCATGTAATTTTTCTATCTACTAAATATCAATCTCGATTTCAAAGAATATTCAGTATACAAAAATACCTGTTTTTATACAGTCAATGTTTTATTTTCTAACAAATTCATTAATTGGCCATTTTTCATTTGTACCGACATTACTTTTGCTGTTGTTTTTTCCCAAATTTCTAAATGCTTGAAGATGCCCAAACAGAAGGAAAGATTTGTGCTGACAGTACATTTACAGTTTTTTTCCCAAATTCTATAATGTTTGATGATGACCGAATGGTAGGAAAGGCACTTATGTACTGATGTGGTTGAGAATTTCTTGTTGAGTTTGATCGATTTAATGTTTTTTCAATTCATTGTTTTCATATACATGCAAATTGTAGTCAATCCATCAGGACAGTACTTTTGGGAATAGAAATGAACTTGCTTACTTTTAGTAATTCCTATGTTGGATTGAGTAAATAGAGGCATTTAAATGGTTGTTGGGATCATTTCCTGCTTTTTCAGGTGAAACATATTCCAGAGAGATTTGCGTCTGTAGAAGAATACCTTCGCTCATTTGTTTGGCCGCTAATTGAAGAGATGCGAGCAAAACTCCATCAGAGTCTGGAATCTATATGTCAAGCAAAATATGCAAAAATGAAATTTCAGGAAAAAACACAGCTGTCAGATGTAAGAACATATGAAGAAGGTGTAAGAACATATGATATGCTTATAGACAGGGAAAATGATTCAGAAGAAGAGAAAGAGAAAGAAAATTTGGAGTTGAAACCAATGGACATTCTTATACTATCCACGAAATCACCTGAGAATCTGGAGGACTTCAATGATGATTTCTTGTTAGCTTTAGTCCATAGCACTGACAGCGACGATACAACTCTGGATGAGCCGGTGGTGACGGCGAAGGTGCAGGCATATGTGCGGTATGGACATCCGTATACATCAACAAATTACAATATAAATACTAAATTATTTGCTTTCTATCTCAGTAGTATTATAACTTGTTCGAGAATCTGGAATGCTTTACATAACCATTTGGGAGTCAGGGAAAAAAGTACCATGCTTCATAAAGCAATATACCCGAATACAAAGGTGTGTACTTGAATTATTTTAAGCTTTGCGCATATGGTATTTTTTTGTTTGGTTGTGATTTATGAAAATTAGAGCTGCACTGCTTGCAGACAAGCTGGAAAATTTGCACTAATCTGACTTTGATGGGATTTTTAGGATTATTACGAAGCATGTGCAGAACCGAAAGAAGATAGTTTCGAGAAATTCAGAAGCAAGCACTTCATGCCTCATAACTTCAATCATTCTCAAGCTTCTGCTGTATTTCGAGCAGTTAACGCTATTGAATCTAATTTTCCTTCTGATATAAAGCTGATCCAGGGTCCCCCAGGAACGGGAAAGACCTCAATGCTGATCTCACTTATTTCCATCTTAGTCCATAAGGCAGTCAAAGTGCTTGTGTGCGCACCCACAAATGCAGCAGTATCAGAAGTCGCAATGAGATTCATCAATATTGTTAAAAGTCCATCTGGATGTTGCCCTAATAAAGATAATTTTCCTTGTATCTTGAATTTGAGTGACATTGTACTCGTAGGAAATGAGGAGAGATTTGATCGGGAAAGCATTTTTGGAGATATTTTCCTTGCATATCGAGTTAATCGTTTGGCCAAATGTTTCCTACCAAAGATAGGATGGAGGCACTGGGTGATATCTCTTCTTCATTTTCTTGAGTCAGCTGTTTCCCAATATGAAGATTTTCAAGAGGCACCACAAGAAACAGACAGACTTGATTTTTCACAGTATGTTAGACAGAGACTGCACACTTTAACCTCAGAATTTTGTGAGGCTGCAAGCACATTATTAAAGGATTTACCAGGGGCCTTATCAGGAAAACAGGAATTGAAATGTTTGAAGGACGCTGTAGAATCTTTTGTAAATCTTATTGAGGAAAATAATGTCAAAGAAAGAGTCCTTAGAGAATGTTTTTGTTGTAACAACGAGGGCTTGATGAAGGCAGAAGAATTAACAAGTAAATTTAATGAGAATATGCTTCATAATAAGAAAGATTTAAAGGTTGTTCTTTATTTGAAGAGAAATGAGTGTATCAAATTGTTAAGAAAGCATTTATCCAGTCGAACTGACATTGCCTGTATGGCCCAAAAACTCACCTCGACCGAGAAAAAAGAGAAAATATGTGAGGAAATAGAGAAAAAGTGTTTGTCGTGTGCAAAATTGGTATTTTCAACAGTCATATCTTCAGGCAAAAAGTGCATGAATATGGCGGCACCATTTCATTGCTTGATTATCGATGAGGCAGCCCAGCTTATAGAGGCCGAGTCAACTATTGCATTACAAATCAGAGGTTTGAGACATGCGATACTTATAGGGGATCCAAATCAGTTGGCTGGAACAGTTATCAGCAAGGTTTGTTTCTATTAGGTTAATTTGTTGTTTGTTTATTTCAATTGTTATAAATACAATTCTAAATTTAACTCCATCTCGTGTTTGGCTTGTCAGATATCAAAAGAAAAGGGATACGGTAGAAGCCTCTTTGAAAGATTACAGCAGCTTGACCATCCATGCGATCTTCTAGATACACAGTATCGCATGCATCCAGAAATATGCCGATTCCCAAACATGGAGTTTTATGAAGGACGTATTATAAATGGTCCCAATGTTGAAAAGGAAGCAGATAGCATTAAATATGTTAAGTCTGAATTATACGGAACGTATGCTTTTCTTAATATAGAAGATGGAGAAGAAAAGGAAGATGAATTTAGCAAGAGCAAGTGGAATATTCTTGAGGCTGCTGTTGTCTTGCATATACTCTCTAAACTATACAAAGGTAATGTTTTCTCCTGCCTGATCCATAAGCCTATCAATATGTAAATACAGATATTTATTTTTATCATATTTAAACATGTAGATGCTGGTAACTACTGATTTTCTTCTCTTTTTGATCTGTTAACTGAGTGGGATACTTGCAATTGGCTCATCAAGAACAAATTCTCTTTGTGTGACTTCTCAAAAGGATCCCTTAGACAGTGTTGCTAGTGAAGTCAGTTGTAAATCTACTTAGCACATGTGTTTGCATTCATACGTCATCACTAAGAGCACAGAAACATGAAACATCATGAAGCAACTGCATGACAATGACTGTAACAGAATTTGATCTGGAAAACCCTAAAAGAGAAAAAAACTCCAGCAAGAGGGACGAAAAATCTTCATTTCCACTATTGATCAGATCAGTCAAGTCACAATGCAGTACAGACACAGTATGATCAATCAAGCTCCACAACTGTGTCCAAGAGCTTATTTATCCTAAAAGTGCAATGCAGTTCCAAGAACTGTTCTAAATGGTAACAACCACTTGCAAAACCTTTGCCCCAAGAGGAAACCCTGAGTCCCAAAACTTTGGTTTCACATCTAAAACTGCTTCATATAGATCCCTTCGCATCCCTTTGGTGCTCAAAGACAAACCAAACAGTCAAAAAACCTTCACATTTCAACCCTCTGCTGGTCCTTGAGTAAATTTACAGGTTCCACCAGAGGGAAATTGTGTGTTAGCTGCATTCTTAATGAGTTTGATGGGGCATTCTCAGAGTTTTCTGTGGTAGGGTTACACTCACTGTGTTATAATTGCATTCATTGTGCAATTTGACAAGTTCACTGCCTGTGACAAGCAGCAATTTTATGAAAACGCAAAAACCAATGTCTTCTGATGCTTGCACATGAGTCCTCCTTCCCCAGGATGCTCTGGTTCCGTTAGGGGCTGATTGTGTGTTTGCCATAGTTTTGATGAGTTCACTGGGGTGTTGCAGAGTTTGGAACTTTCATTTTGCAATGAGGATTCTCGTATGGTTCCAATTTTCCCAGAAGACAAATCTTACAAGATAATTGCCTTGGAGAAATTCAAGTTGGTTTGAAGTTTGTATACAAAAGATAGACCTATGTTAGGAAGCTAGAATGGAAAAAATTAATATAGATGATATGAATGATTTTTTAATGTTTGCAACTAGAAGTCTTCAAAAGATTAAAGCTGAGAAAACAGGAGTCTTCAAAGGGATTGGTCTAGAAAATACAACCTGTAAAAGGAAGTAGAGAAAGTTAGAGATAAGGTGCTAATTTGTGAAGTTGCTACTGTGTAAAAACTCAAAAATTTATTGCTGTTAATTAGCTGCATAAGAAGTCATAGAACCCATTCAAATACTGATAAGAGGGGCATGCTATTGTCAAAAAAAACTGAATTATGTAGGGAACATTAAAAGCTTGCACAGATCTGCAAAAGATCAAATCTGAAAAAAACACAAATAGGTTCTACATTTTGTATCAAGCTAAATCATATACTCCATTACTTATCATAACTCTTTAAGTTTCTCTAAGTTGCAACTTTGTGATGCTACTCCCTAGGAAGATGCAATGTCCCCAATCAGACTATGCAAAATACTGTTCTATGTTCTGGTTTTAAATGAAATAATTGAAATGAACAGCTATATGTAACATTCTGATTATACATTCAAGCGCTAGTTGCTGATAAAATCAGAATTTAGTAAAATTGAAACCCTAGGCAAATGAAAATACTAATATACCCTCCAAAAACCTTTATTTCTTATTTCCAAATGTGGATCAGCTGATTACAAGGCTGGACTAAATTTTTATGAAATTTTCCACTCACAGTAGGGGCTGTATGACCAGGTACAGGTGTATGACCGGTAATAAATCTGCTGTACAGATGGCTTTGGACCAAAGTTTTAGGACTTGGACTCGGCGCAGACTTGGCAGCCCAAATTAGGACTTGGACTTAGGACTCGGCAAAAAACTCGGCTAGGACTCAACAAAGAAGAAAACCATAGTTTTACAAAAACAAAAGAAGAAATTAATGCATTTAGAAAACATAAGATCCTAATTTGATTATCGATTTGTCATAATTCAAATATTACACGTCATATGATCTTCAAACACTCAATATTTGAAATTTCATCATTTATACTCATAGTTTCAAACTTTTAAATGTATAACAGCATCATAAGTTTATAAATGTTTACATATAACGATATGTCAAAATGAGAAAAACAACCAAATACAATCTACATCTTCCTCTTTCCCCTTCTACTGCAACTAAATTTTTCAGGCCTAGAACTAGAAGGTGCTATAGTATACAAATGATGATGAGTTGTTTCTTCAAAATTGTCTTCGTCCTCCGCCATTGCATCCACTTCTGCTGCTGCTCTCTCCAATTTTGCAAGATCTTCTTCAATAAGGAAGACATCATCATCATCATTTTGTTGGTGTAATTAAATGTCTTGTACCTTGTCCTAGGTCATAATTACACCTTAGTTAAGTTTACTTAGGGACCACATAGGAGGTTGTTGGAGAATTTCCACTTTTGGTGGACTTGACATGTCATTACCTCATCACTTCCACCTTTTGTGGACACATCATGTGATTATCTCTCCACCTTTTGTGGAGTGATAGCTCTTTATAGTTGTTTCATGTCATAAGATTACGACACTTGTCATAATCTTATGCCCTTCTATGTTCTCACCTTGGCTATATAACCAAAGGGTCTCTCTCATTGTATAACAATAATCATAATCATATCATATCAACGACATTGAATACAGTTTATTCTTGTCATATTTTCTCTCTCTCCTTTTGTGCTTTCCATTTGGTCCATAGATCTTGGCATCCATAGCCAATTCTAACATGGTATCAGAGCAGGTTGGGTGCCATTGGAGAGTCGTTTTCTGAAGAGAGATTCCAGATTTGAGGAGGTTCCATTCGTGGCTCTTTGTTGCAGGTTCATATCCGAGCTTGTTGGTGCAAATCTGAGCTCACCATTGCGTTCGAAAGGTTCGAGATAGTCGATTTTGCCTTTTGTTTCGTCCAAATTGGACATACGAGGCCAAATCTATGAGGGTTTGAAGCTGAAGTGTGGTTACCAGATTCAGAAGATAGCTGCAATTTTGGAGCATTTTGGGTCAAATCCGACCCTGCCATCGCGTCCAGAAGGGCCAAAAACCCTAAGATCGACTGTCAAATCGTCCGATTCGAAGCAAGTCATCTGGTGAAGCAAAATTTTTTTACCCACGAGCCGTACGGCCCCCAGGTCGCCATAATTTCCGACGGTACGATTTCAGAAAAATATTATTTTATTTCGAATTAATATTTTTTGAAAAATTTGTAAAAAAAATTATATTCTGGTTGGCATTTTTTCTATTGTAAAAATTTTTGATTTTAAAAATCAAAATAAAAAAAATATACAAAAGTTTTTTTAAGTCTGCGGTACTGCAGACTAGTACCGTAGGTGTACTGCGGCAGGGTACCGAACCTGCAGTATCGCAGGCTGCTCACACCCGGCCACGTGGGCACTGGGCTCACCCATCCGCGGGCCCCCTCCGTTCAACACTACCGGCCGCTCCACAAAATAACTCCAGTGAACCCAAAATATCCGGCGAGGTACCACCGACCAGCGGTCAAAACAGTTTCTCGGCAAATCGGCGAAAAAGAGAATATTTCGATAGTTGAGAATATTCTGGCACTGCTGACAGACGGCGACGGTGACGGCTTCTTAACCGTCAATTTTATGCTCGGTTTCGGAGAATATTCGGCCCAGGGAGAATATTCTTTTTTGACGGGCGGGAAACCGTCAAATTTAACTTAGTAAAATGATGACGTCAGCAATACGTCACTGATGACGTCAGCCCAGTTTTGAAATTTCTGCCCCCTCATCGTTTGCAATTTGGTTTTTATAGTCTAACTTTGAAGGCTAATATCTTGCTCATTTTGAGTCCTTTTTTCGAGCAATTCTTTTTGATTTGGGCTAGAATTTCGTGCTCTACGCATTGGTGCAATCAGTTTTTGGTTTTGGTGCCTGGTTTTTCCAGAATTTTCAGATTCTCACAGGTGTTGCTGCTTCGTCCTCATTTCAGGAACTTCGGGAGCTCATATCTTGCTCCTATGGTAATATTTTTGAGTGCAGTTTTTTTTGAAAGTGCATTATTTTTTGTGTACTTCTCAGTGGTAGGATCAGATTGATCTCATTTTGTACCAAAAATTGTATTTGATACTGTGGCCTATTTTGGCATTTGTAAGCACTAAGATCAAGACCACTTCGCTGTTTTTGGCAAGTGGCAACTGTAAACGCACTAAATATAAAGTGCCAAATTAGATATTGCTTGGGGGGTTTCTTGATTGAGTGATTTGGGGGGGTAATCTTGCAGTGATTATTTGCATTCTTTTGCTTGGTTTGTGTTCTTGAAATGGGGAGATCTCAAATTGAACCCCTAAATCCACATAATTATGCTACATGGAGAAAATCAGTATCAAACTATCTCATGATGAAAGGTCTAATAGGTCATCTAAAGGACACAATTCAAAAACCTACTGATGCTAAAGAATTGGCAATGTGGGAGATTGATCATGAGAAAACACTTGGATGCATATGTTCATTAGTCTCATTTGATTTGCAGTTTCATATTGAATCATGTAATACACCTAAAGAGGCATGGGAGACTTTTGAGAAATTGTATGGTAAAACATAAAAGATTAGAGGCTATCAGATTGATAATGATTTGATGAATCTTGATCCTAAAAGTTTTGACCACATCCAAGACTACATCTCCAAAATCAAGCAACTAAGAACACAATTGAAAGAATGCACTATTGAAAAGGAGGATTTACAATTGATTCTTAATGTATTATCCAAGCTTGGTCCTGAGTATTCAGTGTTTGTTTCTGGCTTTCATACCCATCGACTTTCTATGGGAGCATCATATGTTGATCCTAAGTTTGATGACTTTGCAAATCTCCTAATCCAAGAGGAAGCTAAGTTAATGAACATGGGTCTAATCAAGTCTTCCAAACCACAAGCATTGGTGGCTAATGAGTCTAAGGTACAGAAAGAATCAGACAATCTTGATAAGAAGCAAAAGAAGAAAAAGAACAAGCCACATAAAGAATCAGAATCCTCATCTTCAAAAGGAGAAACATCTAAGAAGGAGAGGCCTTTTTGTGCATATTGCAAGAAGGATGGACATGAAGAACATTATTGTTATAAGGACATAGATGAGTTGAAAAATCTTCTCAAAAAGAATCACATTGATTTGCCTTCTAGAATGTCTGAATCTTCTTCTCCTTCTACTTCAAAACAGTCTAAAAAGGAAAAAGGTCAAACATCAGGATATAAAGGACAAGCTCTTTGTGCTCATTCAAGTCCAAGATCAGGGAGATGGCTTCTAGATTCAGGAGCATCTCATCATATGGCATCTTCACAGACTATCTTCTCTTCATTTCAGCCTTGTTCTATGTCTCCTATCTTGATGGGAAACAATACATACATGAGTGTAACAGGGAAGGGATCTATTAGCATTGGGGAGAACACTTTTCAAGATGTCTTGTGTGTTCCTCATTTGACGAACAATCTGCTTATCATATATCAGATTACACATGGTGGAGATGGGAGAACTGTGGAGTTCACTCCTGATTTGGTTATCATTCGGAACTTGGAGACTAGAGAGATTATTGCTATTGGGGTGGTTGATCATTCATCTCTGTATTCCTTTGCACAGTTTGCTTCTGATGGTGACAATGTTCCTTCGACTGTTGATCACATACACCATGATTCAGAGGAGACATTTGGATTTTTGAACTTGGGCATACTCACATCAGATCCAGTTCTTGAGCCTTGCATTCCATCTCCTCCACCTACTGTTGCAGTTGATGCTACTTGCGATTCAACAGTTTTGACTCCTAGTGATTTAGTGCAACAGAATATACATAGTCTTCCAGATATGGCTACTTTGGATGACTTCCTCGCAGGTATTTCAGACTTGTTTGTGGAGTCTCATCTTGCTGATTTGGAGGACACTCTTGATAGCATTCATCTTCTCTTTGATGAAGATGAACCTTCTTCAGTTGTTGTGAGGGAACACCTTGACCCTCTTGTTCATTCTCTACATAATCATTCTTCACAGTTTGGCGTGAGTGTGGATTCTTTTGGACAGCATTTGGAGGAGGCTTTTTTGTCTTTAGAGGGGATATCTTTGTCTTTGGATTATGCTCTACATTCTTCTCTACTAGATGTTGGATTTTCCTCTTCTGCAGTGTGGCCTAGAACGCCTAATTGGAGTGTGTCAGCTTTCGGCATCGACATGGAGACACTTGAGCATGCTTCAGAGACATCATCATACATCATACATCTTGACATCCTGCATACATCCTTGGTTTTGTTTCTTCCTAAGGTGAGGAACATTGTTCGGCGAGATTGGATCATCTTCAGCATTCAATGTCGAGCTTCTACTATCATTGCAGGAGACTCACCATTGAGGGGGGGCTATCTTGTCTCTCTTCTACTTCTCTCTTATGGGGGGGTCTTTTTCCTCACATGGGGTTTTTACCTTCTCATTCTTCATTGAGAGCATTTCCTTTTTGTATTTCATCTCTCTTTTGAGGGGGAGTTTTTCCCATGAGGTTTTCTCCCTTTCCTCATTTGTGAGAGATTTCATTGCATTTGTACATGGGTACCTAACATGGCCTAGTAGCCAGGACCCATCTTGCATTGTTTTCATTTGTGTACATTCTCCCTAAGTTGCACTTAAGGGGGGCTGTTGGTGTAATTAAATGTCTTGTACCTTGTCCTAGGTCATAATTACACCTTAGTTAAGTTTACTTAGGGACCACATAGGAGGTTGTTGGACTTGACATGTCATTGCCTCATCACTTCCACCTTTTGTGGACACATCATGTGATTATCTCTCCACTTTTGTGGAGTGATAACTCTTCATAGTTGTCTCATGTCATAATATTATGACACTTGTCATAATCTTATGCCCTTCTATGTTCTCACCTTGGCTATATAACCAAGGGGTCTCTCTCATTGTATAACAATAATCATAATCATATCATATCAATGACATTGAATACAGTTTATTCTTGTCATATTTTCTCTCTCCTTTTGTGCTTTCCATTTGGTCCATAGATCTTGGCATCCATAGCCAATTCTAACATGTTCATTGACAATCCATTCACCATATGGATCAATATCATCCAAGTCAATGGACTCATGTGAAATGCCCTCCACCTTTTTAGTTTGAAGGTGAAGGTTGTACCGAACGAAGACTAGATCATTGAGGCACTGCTGGGTCAACCTGTTTCTCTTCTTTGTGTGAATGTTCTCAAATATGCTCCAATTATGTTCACACCCAAAAGAACTACATGGCTGCAACAAAATACAAATGGCTAGCTTTCGAAGATTTGGCGTGCTAGCACCACAATTCTCCCACCATAAATCTACAGAAACACATTTAAAAAATATAAGAATAAAGTAAAAAATGTAAGTATCAAGTTTCTAATTTCATCTTATAGTATTGAACTAAATTTTTTACTTGGTCGTTTTTCTGTCCTTTCAATTGCTGGTTGTGAAAAAAAGAGTCTGTAATGTCCCCTTTTGGGATCACCTTATATTTTTCCCCGAAATCACAATTGCAAATGAAACCAATAGCAGATTGTAGTTAAAGATATAATTCCTACTTAAAATTGAGATGATGTAAGTTTGGTTATGGAAACCTGCAACCCTGTTAGATGAATATGATAGACATAATCCATGAAGTACACTTAATTCTAAGTCTAAGAGAGTATATATATATATATATATATATATGTATCATTATAATGAGTCCCAAGAACTATGTGGGCTCAACCATAATGAGGAGGACATGATGGGGTGCCCCAAGTATCCTCCCCTAGGTCCAATAGTAGGATCTTATCCTTTGTGGCCTCATGTGGTCCTTAACCGATGGTCCTCAACCATCATCATGAGGTGGTGTACCTAGTGAGGGCTTTACATAGTTCTCCTCCATCATGCCAATTTATCCTCTTATGATTGAAGACCTTTCTTCATTTTCTTCAACAATTGATTCACTTGGGGATAGTTGGGAGGCTGCAATAGGGTGCCCTTCTAGCAGTTCTCCCTTTTGCATAATAGGGTGCCCTTTTAGCAGTTCCCCCTTTTGCATACCTGCCTCATCCCTTCATGACCAATTATTGGCAAACCAGATTTCATACCACTGATTCAAGAAATCAATCTGTTGTGCAAATGCCAACTTATCAATCATTTCCAATTGAGAGGATGGCAAACCTCCTTTTTATTGATTTTCCCTTGTAGATGATTGCTGGTCTAAATAATCTTCTTCTTCAATCGATTTGTTCCCAATATCCAGAAGATATTGCTTAAAAAGAAACAAACAGATTAGTTTCAATTGAGTAATGACTAATAAGGATTAATAATTGCTGCAAGCATCATATATATATATATAATTATTTCTAATTGATTTCAATCTAGAACTTGGTGTTGGTACAAAACTAGAATTGGGAGCAGCTTCAGTGTATCCCATGATTTGGGTCATTCTCAGATTCTCAAGACACGTGAATCCAATATGTGCATCAATATCATGGAAACAACAAAATACTGCATTGTGTGCAGCTTCAATCATTGCTCTTGATGGAGATGTTGGCAATCGTGGCTGAAAATTGTCTCTTTTTGGCTGGTACGGTTGTTGAACTAGAGATCTGATAGAATCAGTTTTCATCAAGCTGAAAGTGATAATATTATCCTCCAACTTGGCGTTTTCTTGCGCACTCTTCAACTCTGTTTCTTTTGCCGTCTTGAAGAAGAAGGCTATCTTTGATGGAAGAGCATTTATGAAACAGCTCATCAAAATCTCCGATGATGGATCGAGTGTAGAAGAAAGTCATGTAACAAGACAATTAAATCTTGCTACAAATTCCTTCATATGTTTGTTGTGTTCCTTCTTTGAATTTTCAAGCTGGGAAAACAACATATGACTGTCTTCAGTGGGCTTGAATCTTGCCAAAAATTTCTCGTTCATAGTTTCCCAGCTTGTAATAATGCCTGGCTACAGATGATTGAACTAGTCGACAACATTCCCAGCAACGGTAGCATTCCCGGCAAGAGTCTCCACAAAGAGACGCATTGCGATGTCTTCATGTGCCATGTGCAAGACGACGCAAGCTGTTGTGAACGTAGCAAAATGTTCATCCAGGTGTTGATTCCCATCGCCGTGAAATCGAGGAAAGTGCTTCCTTGCCCCTTTAGGTAACTCATAATTTACCTAAAAAGCCAAAGGTCCAATGACATTACCCCAAGGTAATGAAGGTGGACCCCTTTGAATTCTATCATCATCGCCAACATTATTGTTGTTACCATCCATTGCTTCTTGTATGGATCATGCAATTAGATGCCAGAGGATCATTCCCATGTCATAAAAAGTGTTAGCTTTTCTTGAAGTTTTATGCCTCGTGCCCCACAGTGGGTGCCAAAAAATTGTTAGCATTACAATTCGCACCTCTGGAGTGCGTAATGCAACGGATAGCTATGCACAGAATTAACTTGTGATGAACCTTGCTGGTTCACAACTCAAACCCCTGTATTTTCTTATCTTATTTGCGTTTTTTTAGTTTTTTAAAGAAAAGTTTGTAGATAGAAGAGAAGGGGTGCATCATATAAAATGCTCATAAAATGTAAATCTGAGCTATTTTCTACAGAATGAAAGTGCAGAAGATATTATTAAACTGAAACCAATAGATCACAAATGATAAACATACCCGAAAGCTTTTAGATTATTTATTTAAGAAAATAAGTCCTGTTTGCCAGCCAAGATGGTGAAAATTGACAAAATCCAGTGTAGGAAGCTACAAAATGCAATGTCCAGCCTAAAAATTGAGGCAGATGATAGGTATAAGCTAGACGCCAAAGAAGCTAAAGAAAAACCCTCAAAAGGAAAGGCGTTTCTCCTAGAAAATCCAAACACCTTTGCACAAAGAGCCACACACTTCAAGCAAAAAGCCAGAATCCTCAACTCAGAAGGTACGGCCATGAAGTAGAGTGTCTTCCAGATGAAAGGAAGACGCCATCTCTCAAACCCTCTTGAAAATGATAAGGAAACTCAATAGAAACATAGATTAAGCTCAATAGAACCTTTGAATGAAGCTCTCACCAATGCACTAATTCGACTGGTCTCTCACAGTCTCAGAAATGCTCAACATCGAAGAGATTTCGTTCTCCAATGGAAATATTGCTCAAACCCTGATCACAAAGGATAGCACAGAAGGAATACAAAGGCAAAGTCGAAATAATCAAGAAGTGAGTTTCTCATTGCCAAAATGTCTTATATCCAAAAAGGCACGACTTTCAAGAAAGTGACGCCACTTGCAATCTTTAAAATATTTTAAATCATATTTAATTCACTTTTCAATAGTTCCAAATTAAATACTTGGGTGCCCACTTCTATGCATAAGTGATTTAATTTTAAATCACCCCTTTTATGAATATTTAAGTGATATAAAAAGAGTAAAGTCAATTTGACTTTATAATAAAGTATTAAATTAATATAACTTAAATCACTTAAATAATCATAACTTCCTCAAAACTCCATATATCTCTGTGCCGTCAGAAGCTGTCAACTCCTGAACTGCCAAGGCCTGTAGTGAGCCAATCACTAAACTCTGAAAATGAGAACGACCAACTCCTCTAGAAAATATCACTGACCCTCTAACCAATCTAGTTAGCCCACAAGGGTCCAAGAAATAGGCTAACACACTGTTCCCGAGAATTGTCTAGAGCGGGGACATCACAGTCCGCCCTCCCCGAGTTTGCTTGTCCACAAGCAAACTCAAAGCCGGATGCTGAAGAATACTGTCACTCTCCCAAGTAGCATCCTCTGCCAGCAGATCTTTCCACTTCACTAGATAGTCCTTGATAACCCGCCTCCGAAGATGACGCTCTCTGGAATCCAGAATGGTCTCAGGTATCAAAATCAACTTCCCCTCATCATCCAGGGGTGGTAAATCTGAAGGAGTCACCTACTGTCCCAACACCTTTTTGAGGCGCGACACGTGGAACATGTTGTGAACCTTACTGCTCACCGGTAGATCTAACTCATAAGCCACTTCACCGACACGTCTGACAACTCTGAATGGTCCATAGTATTGTGGCTTAAGTTTCTTGGTGCCCTTCTTACGAAGGGTGGACTACCTATAAGGCTGTAGCATCAAATACACCAAATCATCGATCTCGAAAGATCACTCCACTCATCTTTGATCAGCATATTGCTTTTGCTGATTTTGAGCTTTCTGAATGTTCTCCTTGAGTGCTCTAATAATGTCCTGGTTCTCCTGTAATAGATCCCCAGCACTAGGTACTCTGTTGTCACTCAGCAACAAATCTAGAAAACTCGGAGCATCATATCCATATAATGCTCGGTATGGTGTCATCTGAATACTCATGTGATGAGTGGTATTGTAACAATACTCACAAAGGTATAACCACTTCACCCATGCTTTCTGCTGCCCTGAACTGTAATTCCTCAAGTATCCCTCCACCCATTTATTGACTATCTTAGTCTACCCATCTGTCTGTGGGTGGTAGCTGGTGCTCGGAGTGAGTTCTGTCCCACAAAGTTTGAATAACTCCTGCCAGAAGTTACTCAAAAACCTGCTATCTTTGTCACTGACTATGCTCTGAGGCAAACTGTGCAACCTGAATACCTCTTAGAAAAACAAGTCTGCCACTTGTGTAGCTATGTGAGTAGTAGTGATTGGGAAGAAATGAGCATATTTCGTTAACCTATCTACTACCACAAAAATGCTGTCCTTCTCTTGAACTTTTGGCAAGACCGTAATGAAGTCCATCGACAAGCATTCCCACTTCCTCTCAGGAATAGGAAGCGACTGAAGTAATCCTGCAGGGTATGTATGTTCTTGCTTGTTCTGTTGACAAACAAGGCATTCCCTGACATACTAAAGAACAAATGACTTGAGACCCTTCCAAGAGAATCTCTTCCGTACCTGCCTATAGGTCTTAAAGTAACCGGGATGTCCTGCCATAGGTGAATCGTGAAATGATCTCAATACCCTGTCCCTCATCTCAGAACCTGGGACTAGAAATATCCTTTCTTTGAAAATAATAAGATCATCTACAAGTGAATATCTGCCATCCTGTACTGTCCCATCCACTATGCTAGAAGCCCACGGGTTCTTAGCATACTCCGCAACTATCAAGTGTCTCCAGTCCTCTGCAATCTCTAAAATGGAGCTCAAGTGTGGGCGGCAAGATAATGCGTCAGCAACCACATTCTGTGTACCCTTGACATAGGAGATGTCAAAATCATAAGACTGAAGTTTGCTAACCCATTTTTGTTGTCTTTCATTCAAATCTCGCTGTCCTAGGAAATGTTTTAGACTATTATGATCAGTTTTAACACATAATTTACTACCAATCAAATACTATTTGAACTTGGCCATGGCATGCATGATGGCCAACATTTCCTTATCATAGATGCTAAAGCTCCTCTCAGGACCTCTCAGCTTCCTTCTCTCGAAAGCTATAGGATGTCAGTCCTGCATGATGACTGCCCCAATACCCTCACCGCTGACATCACAATGTAGCTCAAACGACTTGGTGAAATCTGGTAATGCTAAAACTAGACATGTAGTCATGAGAAGTTTAAACTTCTCAAAGCATGCCTGTTCTAACGGTGTCCACACAAAGGCTCCCTTCTTAGTCAAATCTGTCAGTGGCGCTGCATGACGCGAGAATCCACTCACGAACCGACGGTAGAAGGCGCATAGACCTACAAACCTCCTAAGCTGTGTGTCAAAGTCTCAGGTGTAGGCCAATCAATGATAGCACGAACTTTCTCTGGATCCATACTGACTCCCTCACTGCTGATGATGTGACCCAAATATAAAAGTTCTCCCAATCCCAGTGCACACTTGGATTCCTTGGCGTACAAGGACTCCCTATCCAATATGCTCAATACTGCATCCAAGTGAACTATGTGTTCCTCCCAAGACTTGCTGTAAACCAGTATGTCGTCGAAGAACACCAAAACAAATTTCTTCAAGTGAGGATGGAAAACCCTGTTCATTGTGGACTGGAATGTGGCTGGAGCGTTGGTTAAACCGAATGGCATAACCAAGAAGTCATAATGTCCACAGTGGCATCTGAATGCTATTTTCTCAATATCCTCCTCTCAGACTCTAATCTGATGGTACCCAGTCCTCAAATCAATCTTCGAGAAATAGCAAGCTCCATGTAGCTCATCTATTAACTCGTCAATCCATGGTATGGGATACCTGTTCTTAATAGTCTTCCTGTTGAGCATCCTGTAGTCAATACACATCCTAAGTGTACCATCATTTTTCTTCACCAAAACAACTGATGAAGCAAAGGGTGACTTACTCGGCCTAATGTGCCCCATAGCTAAAAGTTCCTTAATAGTTTTTTCAATTGCATCTTTTAAACGTTTGGGGTGCCGGTAAGGAGTGATCATGATAGGTTTTGTGCCCTCATCCAACTCTATAATATGCTCAATACCTCTATTAAGAGGTCTACTTAGTGGGATGTCACTGAAAACCTTTGCATGTTTGATTCGGAGTGCCTGAATATCTGGATGATAAGAAGAATCTTGCTGCTCCTTCTGTGAAGGCATTACTTTGCACTCTGCTGCCCAATCCACCATGTCATGTTGAATCAAACGTTCCATTCTCCTGAGTGAAATTTCTTTTACATTGCTGTCCTTGATGGCTTTGAGAACATGATTGGTGCCATCAACTTTGAATTTCATCTCCATGTCATGCAAATTAAGTGTGAACTCTCCTATCGCATGAAGCCACTTCATGCGATAGGAGAACTATATCTGTTCCTCCCATGCTCACAACATAAAAATCTGCCTTAAACTCAAAATTATTGAGTTTCATTGGAAAATCTGGAATCATCCTCTCATAGTTGAGAGTGTATCCATCTGCAACCTTCACTCGAATGCCTTCAAACGGCTGAGTTTGAATTTCCCTTTTCTCCACTAACCGTGAATCAATAAAGTTGTGTGTTGCACCTGTGTCCAAAAGAGATATGACTCTTTGACTTGCTAAAATTCCACGGAGCCTGAAAGATCCCTTTCTCTGCATGCTAGACATATGAGCCTCCTGTGATCCAACCATTCCCCAAATATTTCTCCTACACCCTCTCACTTTGTTTTACTTGAGTAGGCTAGTTTAGCCTAGTTGTAGTTAAGATCTGCAGAAACCAGAGAAAACCTTAGCTAAATGCATTGAGTTTTATCACCGTTGTGCCCTGCCACTGAGTAAAAAGATAGGAAACTTAGATCACTTTACTTTTTACGCAATAACAACAAAAGACGGAGCTTCCCGCCCTAATTTGAAGGGAAGTTAATACTGTGCATAGCTGTTCGTTGCCAATACGCACTCCAGAGGTGCAAATTGTAACGCCAACAGAACCTAGGCTCCCCATCAAGTCATGTTTCCTATATTCTCTTATGATTGAACTCTCCAAGGATATTAGAATGCTTCTAAATCGACCCAATGATTGGCCATGAGTTTACTAACATTTAATAATCTACTACTCACTAATATAAAGAGGGTAAATGGTTCTAAAATGTATGCAAGCCTTCAATCATGACTTTAATTAAATGTGAAATATTCTCTAATCCCTTGTTTATTTAGATTGAGGATTTAGGATAGATTGGGGAAACTAAGATGTTGGATCACCCAAATTTTTAGTTGCTTGAGGACCAGAAAATTTGGGAGGGGAGGACTGTCATGTCCCCGAAATTGTGACACTAAAATAGCAAAATACATATTTAAAATATCAAACAATTGCTATCATTGTCAAAGACGTTATGATAATAATCATTATATTATAAATATTAAATATAATATTGCATATTGCAAATACCAAAGTATAAATACTAGATATTGTAATCATTGTAATAATGTCCACAATAAGATAATAAAATAAAGATAACCAAAAATATCATTATAAAATTATAAATGATAAGATTATGATTATCAATATTAAACATTATAATTATTAAACATTATAATATTTTAATAGTAAGGGACAATACATTCGGGGGCATGACAAAGTCTCCCCTCCACACCCTTGTAGACCTTGAATAGATAAAAATAAAATTAAATCAAATTTAGAAAATTAGTTATTATGTATGTAAAATGGATGTTTCTAGATAGTCAACATTGCCAAATTCATAAATAAGATATAGCAAATCTCACCTCCAACTCATCAAGAACCTTGTCTCTCAAGTCACGATCAAAAACCATCTTATCAAGGCATGTCACAATTCCTGCCATGACCTCCTCATCAGCCTTAAATGTATTAGAGAAGTAGAATTTTGGGTTCAAGAAGTAGGCGAAGGCATGTATCGGCTGGTAGAGTTGGTTTGTCCATCTATGATCAATGATGCGCTAAATGATTTCATATTTTCTCTTGTTTCCGCCATAGTAATGTGAAATGGCCTCTTTGGCCCTATCCATGGCCTCATAAATGAAACCCATTGGCATGCCCTCTCCATCCACCATACGAAGAACCCTAACCAAAGGTTCTATCACCTAAAAAAATGAAAACAAATCTTAAATTATTACAAAATTAATCCCTAAAAAAAATAGGAAATAGATTATCTTGTATAAAGTTTATATTTTGTAATGTCCCCGTCTCAAGCCTGACCTTTTCAGTGACCGTTGGCCTATTTCGGAGACCCGTAGGCTAGTCGGAAGGTAAAATTAGGGTTTCCTATTTTTAAGGATGTCCTTGCTCGGAGTTGGTGGATTCAATGGCGAATTCTTTCTGGGTTTTCAGAGGGCTTCGCAGTGGTATGTTCGTCTCGGCATTCTGAGCATCTTCGGGAATTTACTATTTTTAGTAAACTCTATTTCTGGCAGTTTTCAGACGGGTTCAGCATGGTTGACTTCCTACTTCAGTTTGGTCAGTTGACTTGGTCATTATTGGCTTCAGGGCACAATTGGAGAGATAAGTTGAGCTATTTAATTAAAAGTCACGTTTTAATATTATATTCGAACGTTGACCCCTTGGCCTAGCCTATTGACTTTATGTTGTTTTGAAAAGTGGTCTTGTTGAGGGTGGCGCCTTCATTAAAGGTTATTTTATATTTTATATTTTATCCAAAGTCAAAGCAAGTTATAAAATGGATGCATTTATTAAAGTATTGATATTAATTAAAAAGTCAATATTGAGTTTGAAGGAAATGGACGCCATTTTTGAAAGAGATTAGGGTTTTTGACTTGAAGAGGAGTTTAGGGTTTCGAGAAGTCAACGAGAGATTATAAAAGGAAGACTTTGATCATCATTTGGCATCTTTTGTCTACAGTATCGTTATGTTGCCGGTTTGGCTCTGGAACTGCTTCGAGGAATGAAGGCCTCCTAGCTCGGGCATCGCTTCTTGTTTGCAAGACAACAACTAGTGGTGATTCAGTCTATTTTGTGAGTTGCATTTAGTTTGTGCATTGTATTCCGCTTATTGCATTGTTAGATCTGATTGGCATATTAGTGGTTTTCAGCATATTGCATTATTTGATACAGCAGATTCATGTTTTCAATCATAAGTCAAAAAACATCAAAAATATTGTTCTGGGTATTAGCCCATTCTCATTGCTAGGCCTAGGCGTCATACTTCTCAAATTTGCAGAATTTTTTAGAGGTTGCTGTGATTTTATAGAGCAGATCGCCCCTTTTCATGAAGCCGTACCATTTGTGTGCATTGGGATCTATGCATAATTAAATTGTGGCATTTAGATCTGTTTTTAGTGTTCCATCCTAGGCGCCCTCTTTGTTAGAATATGTTGCATTTTGTTTCGAGTTAATTGGATGAGATTTGTGGGAGATATGAGCATATGAGTGAACTCCATAGACTGCTGTTTATTCATTAAAAGTGCAGATTTGTAACAGAAATCAGAATTAGTAACTTGATCTTTGGGAGTGTTATTGTTGGCACTTCTATCCAAGATAAAGAGAGTTCTATCCTTTGTAATGCTAATCCTTCCAGTTGCTATGCTCTCGACAGGCGAATGATTCTCATTTTGTAAACTGGCAATAGTACTGGCAGTAATTATCAAGCTTGTTCAATTCTGTGTGTAATGCTCACTTTCATTTGAAGTTATTTTGTAATAGTTTCATCTCCGCCCTATGGTAGCTACTTTCCCATTCTGGGTTAGCAAGCACATTCTGGGTGTTGAGTATTTTCAGCTTTCAGCCTTTCTTTTCAAGCATTGTTATTTGTAATCACTCCGCCATATGGTCGCCCCTCACTCCATTCTGGATTGGGTAGCACATACTTGGTGTCGAGTTCCCTTTCAGCACTTAGAGTAGAAGATCCTCTGACCATATGCTCGCCATCATCGGCGCCATTCTTGGTTAGAGTTACAGCATAAGCAATTTGATTTAGATCCTCTGACCAATGCTCACACCTTGCCCACATCGGGATCTTGGTGTACATTCTGGTTAGAGTTACTTCAGCACGTTTTGGTTTATCTTCTAACCTTAACGGGTGCAATGATTTGAATTTGTAATTTGAAAATTTGAAAAAAATTGGCTCGGAATATTTCATATTTGTGTTTGTTATTTATCCCGATCAAATCCTCTCCATTTTTGTTGAATGTTTCATCAAAAACTATACTTACAATCTTCTCCCCTTCAACTTTTTTGGAAAATGGAGACTCCAACCAAGCATCAAACAAACATTTGCTTGAGATCAGAAATGGCACCAAGAATGCTTTCTAATGTGAGGAAGTGGCTAGCAAATCGTGACACTCCTGGTCGCACAAGGTCCTTGTCATTTGTGTGTTTTCTCATCAAAGAAAGGACCCGAGTATGGTTGTAGATAAATTTGTTAACATTTTTAGCATCTTCAACCACACTTTTCACCCATCCAATCTTCCCAATGTCCTCTAACAACAAGTCCAAGCAATGTGCAGCACAAGGAGACCATGAAATTGTAGGATGCCTCTCCATAAGTAGTCTACCTGTAGCTACATATGTAGCTGCGTTGTCCGTGATAATTTGGACAACATTCTCAACACCAACCTCTTGGATCACCCCGTCTAATAAATTGCACAATGTCTCGGGATTTTTGATTTCATGGGAGGCATCTATAGACTTCAGGAACACCAATGCACCATTAGAGGCCACTAAAAAGTTCAGGAGAGTCCTATTCCTTTCCATCTGTCCATCCATCCGATAAGATGTTGCAGCCTTTTCTTCGCCAATTTTTTTTCTGTTCATCAACCACAAGCTGTGTATCTTTTACAGCTTCCTCTAGAAATGGCCCACTCAAATCTCTGGCTGTTGGGGTCTTAAACCCCTTACCTGTAACCGTTAATGCATTCACCAAACCTTCCCAATATGGGTTGTTCGCCACATTGAAAGGTAAATTATTATAGTACCAAAAATTTGTTGCTGCCATCCTAGCTTCATGATGTTTTTCTTTATTCCAACCGGTAACTTCAAGTGAAAGTTGTGCTCCTAGAACATTGCATGGAACAAAGTACTTTGGTCCTAATGAAGGAATTTGGCTACCAATAGAAAAAGAACCCTCAGGACTCTCACCAAAAGATGAATGTGGATGATGGATGCTTGGACTTGGGCCACCAAGGGGATCCGATGGTGTAGAAGTGGATACATTCCGACTCATCACTGCTACTAGTGCTTCCTTTGTCTTTTACGTTTCTTCTTTTTTCAACCCATAATCAGCAAGAAGGGCCTTCATCTCTCTAACCATCTATGGAGTCGATGTAGGGCATATGTCCATGTTTTTTACCAAATATTTTGGCAATGTGGTATTTTAATCTATTGACTCCCCCAGTCATCCATTTATTGCATTTAGTATGTTATACCCAAAATATTTTTTTGGCATTTCTGCTTAAATTGAGCTAAACAATGAAAAATGCCGTCAAAAGTTTGTTTTAGGTCAAACTAAACATAGGGTTTTTGTGGGTTTCTGACAAAAAACATGTGGTTAAAATTTTGAAAATCCCTATTTTTTGGGAAATTTCCTTGAAAATAGGACCTTCCCGAAAACTGATGAAAATGATTTTGATAGGGTTATTCGACTTCACGATCACATTGGTCAAGTCAAAATCATCGAAAAACATGTTTAACTCTGGTGGGTATGTTTTCATTTTTCAGAACGAAAACCAAGAGCTCCGCAACCATTAATGGAGGATTGGCCAATACCAGGTACTGAAAGTTAAGGTTTAAAAGCTTCAATGAAGAAACCATGGCAGAAAAGGACAAAAATGATGCTGTTCAACGGAGGAGATTTCTAAAACTGAAAAAGGTGAAATTTGACTAACTCTGGAAATGTTACAAAGGAGAAATTGGTTCATGATGCAAAAAGAGCCCTTTTCAGTGAGAGGCACCCTTCATTCTCAGGAGGCAAATGCAGACATCTGACTCCTCTAAGATAGTCATCCTCTTCGTGCTCGTGCCGACTCGACAACGTAACATTCAACAAGATCGTCGGGAAATGTCAACAAAGTGAAAAGAGGCAGTTGACGAAGACATCAAGAATGGATTCCAAAATGATGATTCAGCATGAAAAAGGTGCCCTTGTCAAGCAAAGGTGCCCTTGAATGAAGTGGTCAAGATGTAATCTAGTGAAAAATGTCGCCTTCGTGAGATCTCTTCAGCTTCGTTTCAGCGCGACAACAAAGCTAGCAACCAAACTGTGGGATGAGTCAAGCAATTGCAGTGGCTGATCAACTAAACATACTAAATGAAGGTCAAATCAGTAAGTTACAAGCTAAAAGCGCCTCTGTTGGCCAGGGGCGCCCCTCCTTTTGAGGTACTTGATGATGGATTTAGCAGCTGCAGTGTATAATGAACTTGTTCAGCTATCGGTCAACCTCTCGATCAAATCAATAGCGTGTTCATCGGACTTGCCAGGCGACCTGAGGAGAGAATCAAGCATAAAATGCCCAAGTCAGTGACTGAATGAGAAGCATGGAAAAACGTGTCAAGTATCAAGAAAAAGAGCCCTTTCTAGAGAAAGGCACCCTTCCTTTTTGGCCTCCAGATGATGTTAGATGGTAGAAGGTTCTCCAGGATGACCTTCATCGTTTGGGTCAATCTCAACAATGAAGCTATTTGTCATGTCCCCTTCTCAGTGACATCTCTCAGAGGACAGGATTGGCCTATCACACGACCATCGTAGGCCGATGGACTGGATAGGTGGTCACTTCGGAGCTTGGCTCAGCTTCAGTCAGCAGGGATTGATCAGTTGTCTTTCGTTCTGGCTCGATCGGAGGATATTTGCAGAATTGCTATTTTTAGCAGTTCTTGGCAGGCAGTGTGGGACCACTACTATTTTTAGCATTGGTTGGCTGTGGCGGCATCGAGGATTCGCGAGTACGTATAGAGGCAGTTCGATGTCGGGTTAGAAACAAGGGAGATATTAATATTTGATCGTATTGATTAAATATTAATTAATTAACGTTTATAATATAAAGTTATAATTTAATATTATAACTTAAGTGAATTCCTTGAGGGGGTGCGCCATCATGAAAAAGGGGCCAGTTTGATATTTTATTAATATTTAAATATTCAGTGGTGAACTATGGAGAATTGAAAATATTAAAATATGAATATTTCATTAAAACCCTATTTTCAAGGGAATCGCACTTTTGAGTGTATTTGAGGTTTTTGCATTGGGAAGTGAGCCATTTTTATGAGATTATTGAGTTTGATATTGATCAATTTTTGGTCTGAGCCTGAGACTTAGGGTTTCACGTTCGATTCCTTGGAGAACGAGCCATCTCCAGCGGAAAGCAATTCAGAGAGTGTGCAATATCACTTGATCTATTGCCTACAGAGGTTTTCTTATTCAGAGGAAACTACAGAGCGTCAGAAGAATTTATATCTTCAGTTATTTACAGTTGTTTGCATCCAGATACCTTCCTTTGCAGTTGGCGCACCTTTCAGAGCTTACAGAGGGAAGCCGTACTGTTTTGTTCATTGCTGATTGAGGAAGCCGTACTTACCAGGCCGTACTTCCATTATTCTGGCCGTACCATACAGATTTGAGCCGTCTTTGTCTTGGGAGGAGAAACGCCTGAATCTTTGACCTTCTACAGTCTCCAGCATAGGCGCATGTTACCTGGGCATCTTCAGAGGATATGATTTGAAGGAAGGAGTGCATTTATTGAAGCAGCCGTACAATTCTGTACTTCTGCAGCAGCAATACCAGGTTTCTTAAATATTGAAAATTCGCTATTTATTTCATTATATGTATCTGGGTATCATTGAAATCAATAGAAAAGCTTGAAATAAGATACTGGCGCCTATATTCTTTCATTTCCAGAGTAATTAGAATTTTATTGAATTTATT